>CALYLW010001447.1:0-134617 GCA_944989445.1 Ampullaceana balthica
TTCTAATAGTACTGTACAGAAGCTTTAATTAACATAATAACATAGAGTAGTACACATCAGGGTAATAGAAAAATGCTCCTTATCTACTATCTAAACAGTATTTAAACGTGAGTACATTTTATTTTGGAATATAAAATGATCAGAGCGGACATAACTAGCTAATTTAGTTAGTATATCATATAAGTTTATTTTGAAGACGGGTTACTTTCTAGCAATCAAGGTGCGATGTTTTTTCTAGCTTGAGCATAACTAGGATGGTGCGTGGGGGGGAGGGGGGCATCAAAGTGAATGTGGTGTCAGGCTAGTGTGGAAATGAAGACCAGGAGATCTCTAGCATTTCAACAAAATCTCGAACACCAATGAACACAAACGTATGAATCAGTATAGAAGGAATGTACGTAAATGTCGGAAACAATTTTTTTGAGCTCACAAAAGTTACGCTGGCTTCTCGCGCGATGACCAAGTAAACATGTGAAGTCCCCGTAATCAAAAAATATGGAGTTTTTGCCAGAAGCAGAAATGAGACAACTTTGAAAGCGATAATACAAAAAAACAAAAATAGAAATACTGATGTTTTAAAACACAATAATCATATATAGATTATACGGTAGAATATTTCAGCAAATTTTGCCACAATGGGGTTTGAGCCCTACTGACATCCGGAACTGTACCCAAACAAACTTCGAAGTCTTACAGAATAACGTCTCAACGTCATTAACAAGAACAGGGATTTGATTGGCTATTCCAAAGTTCATGTATCTCTCCATCTCTCCTCTCAGATCTACCAAGTTCGATCAGTCTTTACAAGTCTGTCTGTGTCTGCCGTCTCTCCTGGTCACCAATCAGTCGCTCCGGTCACTCCCTCTCAGATCTCTCTCAACCTCTCTCGGTCGGCGAATCTCTCGTTCGTCCCGCAGGTCCGTCATCTCTCTCTCCACCGTTCTGATCCATCTTCGAGAGACACATATGCTGTTTCTTAGTCATGTGCCCTTCTCAATGTCTCCATCCGTCGTCGGTTGCCCGTCGCGTTATGGTTGGGGCTCTCCTGGATCATCATGATAATTGCCGGGAAGCATTTCTTCAGTCGGTCCCGTGCCCACTAGATCCGTCGCCAGCTTATCCATAGTACGCAGGGGGTCTTTCGGACGGGGGGGCCGGGCGGGGGCGGGTCAGGCGATCTCTAGAACCGTCAGAAAGCAACTAAAATTTAGTCATACTGTCTCCTGCTCTGTTCTCAGGTCTCTTGTATTCAGGACATCCATGCTGAAAGGGTCCATGTGTACATTCGGGTCACAGAATGAAAAGTACATTCAGGAGACTGGATTTTCTCTTTCCAGCATGGTTTGACGTATTGTAGAACACACGCGGAGTGGCCTCCAATCACAGAGGTACCATTTTGACTTCTCTCCGGTCATTCTCCGCGTTCATGACAATAGGTAAAGCTAGGGATCGCTGGCTCTCGGCACTGGACAGAGAAATTCATCATGCCTTCTTGATGCTCGGGTCTCAAGGTTAATTTCATTCTCATCATCTCATGCAGAGCTGTGCTCTTCGAGTCTCGTCTTCTGACACGGTCGTCACAGGGGGAAGTGTGGCTCCCGCTTTAAAATTTTCACAATCAAGTCAGTGGTTCTCGGTCGCGGTTGGCGACAGGCAGGTCGGCTAGTGTGTTTGCGGTCGCGAGGGGCGGTCGGCCGCTCGCTGTCGGCCGGGGCCGTCGGTCTCCGGACATTCGGACACGTCAGTCCTAATCCTCTTCGTCTTTAATTGTTAAAAGTAAAAAAAAAACACACGGCTGTCTCAGTCTCTACCTAGAGTCTCCCAGGGGGCGAATTCATAGTGGTTTTACGCTTGCAGCCATACTCCTCATTATCGCACCTCGTCGCAAGTAGGCGTGCCCACCCGCTGGGGCTATAGACGTTGTTACACCTCACTCCACCCCGTGGGGGGGCCCTCCGCCACGCAGGCCGGTGACGGACCCACGGTCGGGGGGCAGCGGGGATCCGACGCGACACGCGACCCACTTGTTCCGATCAACGCGATAAACCCAAGGACCGCGCGTCACCGCGGGGTGCTTTTAATTTCGTTAATAGATCAACGGAAGCCGGGGGCCACCGCCCATGCGACATACGTATCACTGATGGAGAAAAAGTGACACTCGTGCGGGCGCTACGCAGGATGTGCCTCCACCAGCTGTCGTCCAGCACCGGGCGGTCTGAGCCCCGCGCGAGGGGCGGGCCCGATGCTGGGCCAGACTAAACACACGACGATTTTGTTTTGTTCAAAATCAAACCGTCACCTCTCGATGAACCGCAAACCTGAGTACGGGGGTCTCACTTTTCCCCACAACGCCTTACTCGACGGAGTGGACGGGCAGGCACCACTCCCACCTTCCTACTTGGGGGGGGTCCACGGGGGGGGTCCCCGTCCTCCCCAACCATATTTCCATATACACGCGGTAGTCTGCGCGACACGACCTTCAGGGGGGGGTCGGGAGACGAATCACACGGAGGCAACGCGTTGGTAGTGTTCCCAATCACCGTACGTTCAAAAAGCGTCGTCGTGGACGGCGGTAAGCGCAAACACGGTATTATGTATCACAAGGCTTTGCGCCTTCGTCAATTTTTCACCCGTCCTGCCCAACCTAACCGCACGCGAACGGGTTAGGGGGCCCCCAGGATGGGCTCCGCTCTCTACGCCACGCTCGTCGGTGCGAGAGCACGTCACTACGTGCGCAGGTGACCTCGGACTCTCGACACAACTACGGAGAAGAGGAGAGACAGCGACCCGGAGGGGCGTGCCTGCAGTTCAGCATTGACGTATAGTCTCATGAGGATGGTCAACGATAAAAAGTCCGATCGGTGGCCGCCGCGGGCTGCGTCCTGTCCGCCCGGGGCCGCCCGGGGTTATTTTATCACTTCGAGTCGTGACATGGGTGGTACCGACTCCTCTCAGGACCGCGCCAATTGTCGAATATGAGACTGTGTACGGGTCCAAACAGGGATGACCCTGAGGATTACCCTCCTCCTCGGTGGATGGTTCGGGCTCTCCTGGGGATGGAGGTTAAGTATATTGACGCTGAGGGGGGCGTAAGCAACGAAAAACAGAAAAACATCGATGTTCCTGACGCATTGGTTCTTTGAAGAATTGACCGAGTTCGAGACTCCATATGGGTCTCTGCGGGGGGGTGAGGAGGATACTCTGTTCGTTCATCGCGGCGAACGGGTCAATTTCAGTCAGACTCCTCGACGCGATCCGTCCGTCTCAAGGCGACGTCCGACACGCCCCCCACACGTTATACCGATGCAACGATCAAGCACGGGGCAGGTACATAGCCACACCGAGCGGCAGATGATCGACTGGGGACGGCAGGGAGGACGGGCGCTTTCTGTTCGGCGGGGGGGCGGGGCTGTCTCCGGTAGAGAGTTATACGTCCCAGTCGGGGCTCAGGGTCTATTGGCGTTTGTTATTTTCACCCTTGCACGGTACTCTCAGGGGCTACTCGATAAGCACATGAACCGTCTCTCCACAACCGTTGTAGGGTATCGGCCTCAGAGACGCAACGGCCCAGCAATGGAACTTTTGTAGCGGATGGTGGTCCATACGGACTCGTGCCACGTGGTGGGAAGGGCGGACGGGGTCGCAACGGTCGCCCACGGTGGGGCAGGGCCCGGGCGTCGCGTAAGAGTTGTCTCTGCGTACTCATTATGTTCGTCTCTCGGATCGATTGGGAGGGGTTGTGCCATGATCCTCGGAGGGGTGTGTCGGCCGGGGCTGCTCGGTCGTTCATCGCTCACACTCCTCGCAAGCTGGGGGGGGCGGGCGCACGGGTTGTGCGGGATCCCATCGCGACGGGCACTCGGCGCGGAGGTCTTCGGCTAGATGCTCGGGTACCGGCTGTAGGAGGGTTTGCTTATCTCGCTCGTATCCTCAGGGCAGGCTCGCCGGTGGCGCTCAAAACAGCGTCGTATACCCGGGGACCTGCGAGGAGGTGCTCAAGAGGTGGGAGTCCAGCGTGGATCGGTTTCTCTCAGAGAACCCATGCTCATCGTCTTTGACAGGAGAAGTTCTCCTGAGCCATCTTATCTATTCATTTTCTTCAAAGTCTTCCCCAAACAAAAAAAAAATACCCTTCTATCAAAATTGCTTATCTCGCAATATAAATTCAAAATGCCCAGATTCGAAAATCTCAATGTTTTCTCTCATCAACGCCTCAACTCTCGATTATTCCTGTTCCTGTTCTTCGGGCTCAAATTCAGCAGACTTGAAGCATTTCGGGCAGCACTACTCGTCCTGCTCACTTCTTGCAATCTAATTGTCAAGCATCTTCGACGCCTCTAGTCCGTCTCTTACTCTCCTCTCAATTTTATCAAGACCGGCTCACGAAATCTGACTCGGTCAGGCCGTCGTGCTCTGACTTCCGATAATTCTTCACGAGAGACCCTTCACAAGCTCACATCACATTTGACCACTAATCTCATCTCGTCGTTATTCACCCATCAGCAACTAAACTAAACGTGTCAATTCATCCTGTATGTAAATATCGAAATCATCATTTTCTTCTCCTCTTCTCTCTCTCTCCACTTGCTTATCTCAAACAAGGGAGCTACTCTAATTCTTATGTATCGATTGCCTTCAGACGGCGCCGTACTGGCTACCGAATCCAGTTCATCATTCTTTTCTCTGGGGCTCCTCTCTTCTCTCGGCCAAACCCTATCCCCCTCCAGCATTCTATCTCCGTCATCTCGGGGTGAAGTTACTTCATTTCTCAGGTCAGCAGAAAACCATGTTTTCCAATAATAGTTTTGGTAATCGGGGAGACTCCCGTGTAGGATGCTCATCGTCAAGCACATGCAGAATCTCTCGAGATCACGGGAAACAAGGTCACTTGGTCTCAAGCGTTCAATCTGGGAACATTCGTTCAAAACTGTCTCTCGGGAGTACAATTAGTTTCGCTAAGTCATTCGCTCCCCTTCCGTCAGCTCACTCGCTCCTCCACAAGCTCTCCCCCTTTCTCTCGCTTACCACATGCTGAGACCCAAGCTGGAGTCCCTAGAAGGCGGTGTGGATACAAGGGCCGATAGATGTCATCGATATACGGGCGTCTATTATATATGATTCATCATCGTCCCTATCGGCTCCTCCCTCTCTCTTCCGCCTTCAATCTCTCAAAATCAAATCATCTCATGTTTCTACTCACCAGCAGCGCTCCGCATATGGGCTTCTCGGTCTACCTCTCATCTCTGAGTCACCTCCCGCCCATCTCTGTATCGGTCCTTGGATCTCGATCTCCCTCGTACATCTCGATCATGAAATCCTCCTCTTTCAGTGCCTACCTTTCGTCCCGGCTCACCTCATCTCCTGACCAGAATCATGCAATTACAAAACAAGAAATGCTGCACTTGTTCGTTCAGATTCTGGGTAGACGTCTCATACCTCTCCTCATCACAGTGGAGAGCACGCTCTCGATCGGAGACTATACGGAGATTCTCCCAAGCCGCAATCCCAGATAACGAAAGTGCCACGTTCGGTCGTGAGTCTTCAATCAATCTTCTCTGTTCTTCGCTCTCATCCTCTCTCCCCATCAAGTTCGATATGAAATCTCATAATCTAAGGATCTCTCTCTCATTCTTCGAATACTCCCTCTCAAAAAAATCGAAACTCACCAGTCTCCCTCACATCATGGGCTCCCTTCGTCAACGTATCTCAACTCTCTTGGATCATACCCTCTGACGGCTTCATGTAAACTGGCCACCTCAACAGTTCTGCTCCCTCCAATACTACTCTTCGGTCCAATACCCCTCCTACACCCTCTCGTGTCGCAGTTGTATGCTGGCTTCGTGGCGTGTCTCATGCATGCTTTCTCAGTTACTTGTCGTACAGTTCGTCGTTTGGTGTTGTGGTCCTTTCAAATTCGTGTCATCATTTTAGTGCGTCATCACCTCTCAACATTTCGCCCTTCTCTGTCTCATTCGGAAAGGTCACTCTCCGTCAAGCCTCATTTTTCATGCCCTCGGTCATTCATTCCTCTTCTTCCCCTCTCCTCAGTCCCTATCGATTAAATTCCCTCAATCTCTCACCATCTCGTCTTCTCTCCCTATCGTCTCCCGACTCAAGTCATCTCCTCATCCCGGAAGCTTAAATGAGAATCTAACTGGATTATCACATTCCGGGGGGGGGGGGGGGGGGGGGGGGGGGGGGGGGGTGGGGGGGTCTCTTCCTCTCAATCCGAAAGTTACACTAACATCGAGTTCCAGGCTCTCCCCGATCTTGTCTATATCACGATCATAATTTTCTTCTTCCAAATTATTATCTGTCTCTCTGATTCATCTGTTCTTGCAATGTTTATTTCTTTCGCGTGGGGGGGGGGGGGGGGGGATCGAAGCTCCTCCAATCTCATTATATTATCATCATCCGTTTGTACTTACATGTGATCGACATCTCTTTTCTCAAGGATCTTCGAACAATTCCAATATCGCTTTCGTTCTTTTTGCTACAATTTACGTTCTCTTCGCTAAATACACTCTGCTCCTCTCCTCTCGTTCATCTCGACATCATGTCTCTTTCGTCGCCCATTTGTTCAGTCGGTCTGTCGTTCCTAGAGCATGCGTGGCTTTCGTCTCTCGGAACTCGTCTATCTAATATGTCTGCGTTTCTGACATTGGGTGAATACGTGAGGAAATCCATCGCTCGAATGGCTCCCCCGAGTGCGCAACCTCTTCCATGCGGGGCGGGTATCTAACTCTCTCCAAAGTGATACGCGACGGTGGCATTCATAACGGTCTGGGCTGGAAGGCTTCCCGCTCTCATACGGCCTGTCTCCCATCAATCTCAAGCGGCCAGGAGGGCGCAGTGCAGTAAGAAAGGGCCGTAGGACGACACTCTCTCAGGGGACATGGGAGGTCTACAATCAAGTCGCCCAACTTGTCTCCCAGGAACTGTAAGTCATATTTGAAATATAAAAATTGACAGCGGGAATACAAAAAAGAAAAATGCATACTATCTAATGTTTCAAAAACATCCAAATCTTATCAACACAACTGACTTTGACGGAAAACTCTTCTCTCATCAAGACTTCTCAAGTGGTTATGGGTAGCTAATGCCCACCTCCTCGACAAATGACAATCTTTCTGGCTTGCTCTCCAGCTTCGATTTTTAAAATTCAGCTTTCGTCATCTTTCGATTGCGCTAAAATCCCGTGCTTCTAATCCATCCATGCCTCATACTCATTGGTGAACAAAGTTCCTAAGTTCATTACCTCGTGCTCAGGTCGTACCCTCGAGCTTGCACATCATCAAGTGAATTAGGATTACGGACTGAGGTAGGGCATCTCCTCTCCTAAACTCGTCCTAAGGCATCTCGACTTCATGCTCATATCCTCATCTCTCTCCTCCCTTTCTACTCTCTCCTCAGAATAAACAACTTGTCTCTTCTCTTCTCTACCCCGGGTCACGCAAAATTCACCCGCATAATCAAATCGTATGCATTCCTAATTATAGCTCACTCATAATAGATCCAAAAAAGCGTCTCATCCTCAATTCGAGGTCCTCGTGCGTGAAGATTCAATTGCTGTGCAGCTATTTAAAAAACTGATTTCATGTTCACTCTCTTCGCTGACCTCTAGGGTCTTTCGAATTGTTCGAGGAGTCAGTCTCGTCCACTTTTCTCTCGCCAGTCGCAAATGACAGCTTCTAACTCTCTTCACTTGCGACTCCTCGATCAATCCGTGAGCGGATTCTCTCATCTCCCACAGGCACACTAGAGAAACAAATTTGCCAAGAATAAATCCATTCTATTTCTGACTTTACAGAAGTATAATCTCTCTCTTCTCTCGCATCACTCCACTCTCGGGGAGTATCGTCCCGATCCAAAAATGACGGACTCTATTCATTTTTTCGGTATCTTGAGTTGAGGCGGTCGACATGTAACACATTACTATGCTCCGTAAAAATTATCCATTTCTCGTTTTCCACTCAGATCCTCTCAGATCTCGATCATACTCAAATCAAAAAACAATCATTGCAATCTGGAAAAAAAGGTGAATATCATTATCTCTGATTTCTAGTTATCAAAATTGTCTTTAAACGATCTGATTTCTTGTCCGGATCGGATTATCGAACTTCCTCCCTTTCACCGCAAATCTCTCATCCTTGCATCGTGTATACGCCTCTCGGATACTTTCTCTATATCTGATCACTCTGAACTCTCACACTTTGTATACATTTCCATTGGATTCTCTCTCATGATCTGTCCCTCTCTCGTGTTATCCATTTCGGCGACATCAATCTACATCTAGTCTCGCATCGTTCTCATCCTCGTTTCCTCTTCTCCCTCGATCTCCTCACTCTCGGCGAAATCTCACTCTTCTCGTCGCATCAGGGAGTATTATATCTCTGAAAATACATCGGTTCTAAAGATGCTTCGCCAATCTTCGATCCTTCCATTGATTGTCCATTATCCTCATTCTCTCGTTCCGTGCAAAGCCATACAATTACTTCCTCTTCTTCGGGTCTCAATCCTCGTTCGGTCCGGCGTCACCGACTTCTCGCATTTCTCTGGCCCGACTCTCATCATTCTCTCTCTGGGCTTCACAACTAGCTACACTACAAGATCTCTATCGCACTTATCATTCACATTCTTATCATGGCCATCTCAAATCGCAATCCGATCTTTCCCTCCTCGCGTCTCACTTCTCCAAGACGGTCGATCCGGATATTCTCTCCTATAAATTTGCTACTCTCACAAGGAGATGCTAGAGAAAGAAGAATTCCCTCGAACTTAAGAGATAAGCTATATAAACAAAATCGAGTCATCTCGTCCATCGCTCATTCTCTCCTCTCTCCTCATCAGTCATCTCCCGTCATGCGCTCTCACCTAATGAAAACGAGCATTTACATTCCTCTCCCATCACAATCTCTACCAACAAACTTGCTCACTGCGGGGAATTAGTTCGTCATTCTTTCAGACTGGTTTGTTGGTGTGATTTAGGATATCGTCCGTTGCCAAAATATATAACCTACAAAATACGCCATGGATGGTGAAATGGCTGCCAAATTCCAAAATGCCGGCCTAGTCACCAAACCATATTCTCGTGACTGGACGTAACGGAGTATCCTGTTCAAATCTGGAGGTCTCAGCCTCAATTTAGAAAAATTGTAATTACATTCTTCTTCCTTACGCATCCGAATCGCATTTAGTGGAAATCATCGTGATATGTTCTCCCACGTGGGCGACTCATGAACTCTTTCTCACAAACCTACAGCACCAATCTAATATCACAACAAGCAACACAAAACACTCTCCCCAAAAAACCACCTCCTCAAAACAACAACAGTAACCTCACAACAAGCAAAAACTAAAAAATTTGCTAAATAATGTCAATAGCGGAATACTATAACGATTAACTCTCTCGCTCTCGACTCAGCACGTATAGGCGAAGGATTACTAAATTAGTTCAGCCATCAGCATAGCAGGATTCATCTTGCGCTTGCCAGTATTATTTGATTTCTGATTTCTACTCAGGAATCAACAGACGATATTCACTTTCACACATCATTTTCTCGTTAGGAATCCCCCCTCTCTCGACGTCCCCTCTCTCATAGGCTTTTCTCACTCAGTTACTCTCATTACCGACCATCAGTAACTGCATAGATCAAATTTGGCAGTTGAGTCAACCATCACTCGAAATTCTTCTTAGACCTCCTCTCGTTCCGCATTTATTTTCCATCGCCATCTACTCTCAAGGATCAACTAAGCTTGCTTAAAGATGTGTATATGTCTCGGATCCCTCGCATTCTATCATTAGTTGGCATAACTCCTTCTCGTTCCAGTGTAGCATTATCTCACCTCTCTGAATAAACTTCTTTCTTTCTAAAGTGTCGTATAAACAACCCCCCCTCATCTCTCTCTGCCCACGTCACCCTCTCCTACGCCTAAAAGCTCCAAACTACTCTCTTGACATATCCTCTCAGCAGAAATAAGCGAACTCATATCTCGAAGCCTCTCCTTTCTCTCTCCCTTCTCCTCTACCTACAAGAGTCCTCTCTCACCGCTCTCTCTCTCTCTCTCATCTCGTAACTCACCCCCAGCTCTCTCTCCAGCATCTTCTCTCCCTATCTCGTCTCTCTCATCTCTCTATCTCTCGTCACTCGTCTCCATCACAATCCTGCTGTCTCTTCAATATCTATACGCAAATCCCTCTCTTCTACATCTCTCTCATCTATCTCTCGCTCAACAGTCGATCATTCGCTGCCTCCTGGGTCGGCTCTCTTTACATCTCTCTCTCTCCTCTCCCTCTCATGCCTTTCTGGCACTCTCACAATCTCTCTCAACTCATGTCGCGAAACGGATGATATTTAGCAAGTCCAGAAGTCGCTGGTCTCCTCTCTCTCTCCATCGCGTTTCTCTCACTGAGGAGTCTCTCTTCGATCAACTTTACTCTCTCTCCTCACTCTCCATTATTCGTCATCTCTCAGTCTCTCTCGCATCTATCTCAAGGTAGCTCCATTCTCCTCATCATCTCTCTCCGCTCTAGTGATCGGCCTCTCTGTACCGTCTCGTGTCTGGGTCACTTTCTCTCAGTCTCTCTCTCCTCTCTCCATCCCCGTCTCTCCAATCTCCTCCATTTTATCGTCTCAACTCATACAAGCTCGGTTTCTTCTGTTTCAATGCTCAATCTCGAGGGATCAATCGGCAAAATCGCTGTCTCTACTTCCAGTATCTCGCCTATAGCCTCTGTCTCTCTCGTCATCTCGAACAGGAAAAGTCATCAGTCTCGTGCCTCTGAAATGATTTCCTCTCATCAAACATCTCACTCCAGCCTCAACTACGTATCGTCCTCTCCCATCGTGCTGCTATCCTACTTCTCTCACTAAAGCTTTTCTCGCTCCTCCTGAAGTCTCTGCGCAATCTCTCTCTCCCATCTCGAGGCTCCATGTCTCCTCACTTCAATTCATCACTCTCGTTCTCCACACAATTCATCGTCCAATCGGGCGTGTCAAAACATTCTCTCTCTCGTCAACACGTCTGACTTCTCTTCACTCTTTCCATTCTCGCATCTCTCTCTCTAAGCTTTTGGTCTCACAGTTACAATACAATCGAAAATTCCCAGTCTCTCCATAAAGCTAAACCCTTCTTCCATACCTCCTCTCTCTCCGCCTCCTCCCCTCGTCAGTCTTTTAAAGTTCATATTCTCACTCTATCCGTCCATCTGTTAGGCGGGGTGGGGGGCTTCTCTCTCAATCATCTCTCTCTCCTCACTCCCCCTCTCTCTCTCCTGCGAGCCTCTCATCTCGATAGTTTAACTCTCCTCTCTCTCTCGCTGTCGACCCTATATCATCTCAGCTCCTCTCTCCT
The DNA here is from genome assembly GCA_944989445.1 of Ampullaceana balthica. NCBI lineage: Eukaryota > Metazoa > Mollusca > Gastropoda > Lymnaeidae > Ampullaceana > Ampullaceana balthica. The sequence continues at coordinate 11,356 of CALYLW010001447.1, forward strand.
CGGTCCTCTCATCAGTCCTCTCTCCTCCCTCTCGTCTCTATCTAATCTGATACTCTCATCGCCTCAGACTCATCTCGTCTCTCGCGTCGGACACTTCCTCCTTGCTGCTCTCATGTCTCTCTCGTAGATCTCAATTACTCTCTCTCTCTCAGTTACGCAATACATAATTTCCTTCTCTCTCTCCAAATCTCTCACTCGGTCAGGGAGCGCCTCGGCTACGTGTGTTCAATCTGTGCCCTCGGCTGTCTTCCAATCATAGTCTATCGTTTTATCCATGCTATCACTCCTTCTCTAACGCTTGAAATCTTCTTCAACTCTCTCTCACTCCAGTTCCTCAATCTCTCTCCTTCTCTCGCACGTTGTGCAGAGTACAGACTCGTTCCCTCGATCATTCGTCTTGCCCAACAGTTGGTGTCAGGTAATGGAGTGTGTGGTCTAAGTCGTCACCTCTGATATTCTCTTGTCGAATTGTGCATTCTCTCTCTTCTCTCTCTCTCTCTCTCTCTCTCATTAACCTTCTTTCTTTAATACATATGATACATGTTGTATCATGTTGTGTTTGCCATTTCTTATAAGCCTCTAGCTGTGATCTGTTCATTTTAGCTCGCTGGGAAATATGCTAACGATGCTAAAAATGGATTTAAAAAACAAGTTATTTGCATTAAAAATTTAGGGTCTTAATCAAATTGTGTATTTTGTAAGATATTTATTTCAAATTGCAATGGGCCAATAGTTTAACTTGTGAACTGTCAACAAGGTAAACAGACTTGTAATACTTCATTTCAATATTGACATTATGGAAAATTTAGAAAAGATGGTAAACTAACACATTGTTTGAAGTATTTATTTGGAGGCTTTGATTTCAAGTCGATTTGTGATTTAAAATGAACAAAGTTCACAGATTGAATATTTTTTAAATAACGTTTTAGTTTCATTTAAACACAAATCCTCTTTCCTCACGTCTGAAATTTGGGTGCCTGAGCAAGCCAGAAAAAAAAACACTATCAACATCCAAAACTCTAACAAAACATGCAAGACTAGACGTAAACCATGGAAAAGGTAAGATGCAAAAATCTTCTGTATAGAAGGAGCGATTGTAATGTCTAAGATAAGATAAGATAGTAAAATTAGGGTTGATTAACAGTGGTTCTGAAATTTGAAATGATTTAGTTTTTTTAGCTCGGAATCTGATGAAAGCTCTTTTGTTGGGTCGGAATTACATTATGTTAAAATATTGTTGTATAAGTTAACATTAACTTTTAAATTATTTTTCTTAACAATAATTGACGTAGAGTTGAAGACTGACTTGATGAAGTGGGAACCTATCAGAATGCAATAATTTAGGGTAAAGTAAAATTATAAGAGAAAAGTTGTAAGGAAAGAAAGCGTGAGTTGACTCGATAATTAAAAAAAAATCTAAATTATGAGCTGCTAAGAAAGGCGCAGTATATTTAACAAATACGCAAACAAATCTAAATTTCACCCACTCCCGTGTAGAAATGAAGTAGATACTAAATCAACTTATTAGGGGAACGTATCTATGGAGTGGTGAAAATACAAGGCAACATTCTGACGATTATTTCTACCTAACATTGCATGGTCATCTCATATCTTGGGGAATATACTTAGGATAGTAGTTTTAGATTTTCAGAGTTTCAGGAAAAGTATTACAAAGTTTTACATAGAAATGTACATACTATTTTACCGAAATCCTCCAACTGCTGTGGCAGAATCTCCAAAATTAACAACCCTACCCATTCAGTGTGCGTACGCTTACTGATAGACAAAACATATTTCCTTTTAACTTTTACCAACTATGTAACAGAGTTCTATGTTCCAATGAAAAATGTGAACATCGCGTGTTGAATCTAGATTTGATTTCCCGTGTTGAGGCTGTGCCTCGTCCAATATATCTGTCTGATGTTCTGGAAACAATCCGCTGGTTTCTCTAATGTCACCCAGGCCTTGAATCATCCGAGTAACTAAAAGTATTGCTATTTCGTTTATAGGTCAAGGTGACTGCGGTTTCAAGACTTACAAATGTCCAACAAAGGCTTCACTTGATTTTTTCCAGTCTCACCCTTTTCCCCACCCCTTCTGTTTTTGTGATCTTTCATTTTATTTAATTAAAGAAATAGAATATTTTTTAAACTGTAAAATAAAAATAATACAATGATGAGTGTCTTGCAGCTCTTTGTCATAGATTGAAATATTTCTCTTGGCCGCTTTACTTTTTTTCCCCAACTCCCAGCTAATCTTACATTCTTTTAAAATATCTATCCTATCCCCTCGCCCCAGGCTCAGTCATTCTTTCTTCGTTTAAAACGTGTAAAAATAACGAATTAACTCTTGATATTATAGGACATAATTCAATCTTGCTAGAAGTAACATTTTAAAAGTAAACTTGAGGAACTTGATTCCCGTATTTTAGCACCAAAAAAAACAACAAAAAAAAACAACAACACAAAAAAAAACGAATCTCATATTGATTTGAAAAGATGGAGCAATTATAGAAGTGCCTTTGAAATGTTTGAGACAAGAGGTTTTTAATTCAACTAAACTTATTAACTGGCTGCCTATAAAATACGTGACATTAAATGCGTCTATAAATTCTTTAAATTAAAGTCAGTCAATATTTTATAACACATTTTCAAGTGCGTCCAACAAATCTGACTTTTAAACGTTTGATTTCCATAACAAATCGGTCAATCAGAATTGTATAGTTGATACTTTTCCAATAAATGTCCAGAATATTTATATTGGTAAAATTTTTTAACAAGATAAGAATGAAATACAACATGAAAAAAATAACAAGAATTGGTTTTAAATCATTGTGCTATGAAAATCTCGCTGAGATGCGTAAAAAAATCCGTAGAAATAACTATCTTTTTAAAAAATATTTTTGTGCCAATAAATACAATATAGATGTTTTCAGCCGGTTGTTAAACAAATCTATAAGACAATGCGACTTTTTGGGAAAACTAATACTAAAACGTCAGTAAAATTACAAAAATAAACACAAATACATGACACAAACAACTTAAGTGTCGGAAACTCAAGACAAGCTCAAGGTTACGAGATCGATCAGTACCATGGGTTTAGTTAAACTTTTGATATGATTGGTTTAGTTTAACTTGTTGATATCATTGGTTTAGTTTAACTTGTTGATACCATTGGTTTAGTTAAACTTTTGATATGATTGGTTTAGTTTAACTTGTTGATATCATTGGTTTAGTTTAACTTGTTGATACCATTGGTTTAGTTAAACTTTTGATATGATTGGTTTAGTCTAACTTGTTGATACCATTGGTTTAGTTTAACTTGTTGATACCATTGGTTTAGTTTAACTTGTTGATACCATTGGTTTAGTTTAACTTGTTGATACCATTGGTTTACTTTAACTTGTTGATACCATTTGCTTAGTTTAACTTGTTGATATCATTGGTTTAGTTTAACTTGTTGATACCATTGGTTTAGTTAAACTTTTGATATGATTGGTTTAGTTTAACTTGTTGATATCATTGGTTTAGTTTAACTTGTTGATACCATTGGTTTAGTTAAACTTTTGATATGATTGGTTTAGTCTAACTTGTTGATACCATTGGTTTAGTTTAACTTGTTGATACCATTGGTTTAGTTTAACTTGTTGATACCATTGGTTTAGTTTAACTTGTTGATATCATTGGTTTAGTTTGACTTGTTGATATCATTGGTTTATTTTGACTTGTTGATACCATTGGTTTAGTTTAACTTGTTGATATCATTGGTTTAGTTTAACTTGTTGATACCATTGGTTTAGTTTAACTTGTTGATATCATTGGTTTAGTTTGACTTGTTGATATCATTGGTTTAGTTTAACTTGTTGATACCATTGGTTTAGTTTAACTTGTTGATATCATTGGTTTAGTTTGACTTGTTGATATCATTGGTTTAGTTTAACTTGTTGATACCATTGGTTTAGTTTAACTTGTTGATATCATTGGTTTAGTTTGACTTGTTGATATCATTGGTTTAGTATAACTTGTTGATACCATTGGTTTAGTTTAACTTTTTGATATCATTGGTTTAGTTTGACTTGTTGATATCATTGGTTTAGTTTAACTTGTTGATACCATTGGTTTAGTTTAACTTGTTGATATCATTGGTTTAGTTTGACTTGTTGATATCATTGGTTTAGTTTAACTTGTTGATATGATTGGTTTAGTTTAACTTGTTGATACCATTGGTTTAGTTTAACTTGTTGATATGATTGGTTTAGTTTAACTTGTTGATACCATTGGTTTAGTTTAACTTGTTGATACCATTGGTTTAGTTTAACTTGTTGATACCATTGGTTTAGTTTAACTTGTTGATATCATTGGTTTAGTTTAACTTGTTGATACCATTGGTTTAGTTTAACTTGTTGATATCATTGGTTTAGTTTAACTTGTTGATACCATTGGTTTAGTTTAACTTGTTGATATCATTGGTTTAGTTTAACTTGTTGATACCATTGGTTTAGTTTAACTTGTTGATACCATTGGTTTAGTTTAACTTGTTGATATCATTGGTTTAGTTTGACTTGTGGATATCATTGGTTTAGTTTAACTTGTTGATATCATTGGTTTAGTTTAACTTGTTGATACCATTGGTTTAGTTTGACTTGTTGATATCATTGGTTTAGTTTGACTTGTGGATATCATTGGTTTAGTTTAACTTGTTGATACCATTGGTTTAGTTTAACTTGTTGATATCATTGGTTTAGTTTGACTTGTGGATATCATTGGTTTAGTTTAACTTGTTGATACCATTGGTTTAGTTTGACTTGTGGATATCATTGGTTTAGTTTAACTTGTTGATACCATTGGTTTAGTTTGACTTGTGGATATCATTGGTTTAGTTTAACTTGTTGATACCATTGGTTTAGTTTGACTTGTTGATATCATTGGTTTAGTTTAACTTGTTGATATCATTGGTTTAGTTTGACTTGTTGATATCATTGGTTTAGTTTGACTTGTTGATATCATTGGTTTAGTTTGACTTGTTGATATCATTGGTTTAGTTTGACTTGTTGATATCATTGGTTTAGTTTGACTTGTTGATATCATTGGCTTAGTTTGACTTGTTGATATCATTGGTTTAGTTTGACTTGTTGATATCATTGGTTTAGTTTGACTTGTTGATATCATTGGTTTAGTTTAACTTGTTGATACCATTGGTTTAGTTTGACTTGTTGATATCATTGGTTTAGTTTAACTTGTTGATATCATTGGTTTAGTTTGACTTGTTGATATCATTGGTTTAGTTTGACTTGTTGATATCATTGGTTTAGTTTAACTTGTTGATATCATTGGTTTAGTTTGACTTGTTGATACCATTGGTTTAGTTTAACTTGTTGATATCATTGGTTTAGTTTAACTTGTTGATACCATTGGTTTAGTTTAACTTGTTGATACCATTGGTTTAGTTTAACTTGTTGATATCATTGATTTAGTTTAACTTGTTGATATCATTGGCTTAGTTTAACTTGTTGATACCATTGGTTTAGTTTAACTTGTTGATACCATTGGTTTAGTTTAACTTGTTGATATCATTGGTTTAGTTTAACTTGTTGATATCATTGGCTTAGTTTAACTTGTTGATACCATTGGTTTAGTTTAACTTGTTGATGCGCGTATCAAGAACATTGTTTATTGAAAGAGTTGCTCGATTTATTATTTGAATTAAAAAAGAAGAAATTTAGATAGATAGAAAATTATATGCATACAAAACTTGGGAAACATTTTTACTTTATTTTTTGTTTACATAAATTAAAAAATGAATATTTCAATTTTATTGAAAATAATTTCAAGGTAAAGTGTAAATAGTTGTTTTTATCACGAATTTGCAGCTAATGAGCTATTGTCCTGTAAATAAGATCGGTACATATTTTTTCAAGGCGATAATATAGATGACAAATAAACGCATTACTCTTAACTAGCTGCGCAAATAAACGCATTATTTTTTACTAAATGAACAAATAAATACATAAATCTTAAGTACTTGGACTAATAAACGCGTAAGTCCTAACAAATTGGGAAATTAGAAGTTCAATACAACAACAAATCCCTATCAAGATTACACATCACATTTTTCGTTAGCTAAATGAAGAGTTTAACAATTTTTAATTGCAGTAACTATAATTTTAAGAAATATACAACAAGAAAAATGTTCTGAGGCCACGTTATTAGTGGAAAATAATTACATCAGTAAAAAGTTAAAATAATAAGTTAAAGAAGGAAATAAGTTAAATCTCAGACCTAGCCCTAACCTTCTAAAGTCCTGAAAACTGTTACCAATAATAGACTCCGAATTTCGACGTCTGTAAATTGATGTCAAACAGTGAAAACAACATGTTAACAATTTGAAACAAATGAGACCACATGACCTTTGAAAAGATTGAAGAGCTTTGCTTGGGACTTTGGAGGCTCGCAGACAAATAGTGGCACATCAGAGCCAAACAGGGCTTCGTGTCTCAAATTAAAGTTAATTTTTTTTTACTCTTGTAGGATAGGGCTCTAAACAAGGGAGGTAAAAGTGGAAGGGCCGAGAATAATGTTGAATTCAAGTAAGTTAAACCGTCTGTTGTGGCTGTTGAATTCAAGTAAGTTAAACCGTCTGTTGTGGCTTTTGAATTCAAGTAAGTTAAACCGTCTGTTATGGCTGTTGAATTCAAGTAAGTTAAACCGTCTGTTATGGCTGTTGAATTCAAGTAAGTTAAACCGTCTGTTGTGGCTGTTGAATTCAAGTCAGTTAAACCGTCTGTTGTGGCTGTTGAATTCAAGTAAGTTAAACTAGGGCGGATACTTCAGGATTGTTTGATGCATGATGTATATAGACATTTGAATTGAGAATTGTGTGATGCATGATGTATATAGGCATTTGAATTGAGAATTGTGTGATGCATGATGTATATAGACATTTGAACTGAGAACTGTGTGATGCATGATGTATATAGACATTTGACTTGAGGATTGTGTGATGCATGATGTATATAGACATTTGACTTGAGGATTGTTTGATGCATGATGTATATAGACATTTGACTTGAGGATTGTTTGATGCATGATGTATATAGACATTTGACTTGAGGATTGTTTGATGCATGATGTATATAGACATTTGAATTGAGAATTGTGTGATGCATGATGTATATAGACATTTGAATTGAGAAGTGTGTGATGCATGATGTATATAGACATTTGAATTGAGAATTGTGTGATGCATGATGTATATAGACATTTGAATTGAGAATTGTGTGATGCATGATGTATATAGGCATTTGAATTGAGAATTGTGTGATGCATGATGTATATAGACATTTGAATTGAGAACTGTGTGATGCATGATGTATATAGACATTTGACTTGAGGATTGTGTGATGCATGATGTATATAGACATTTGACTTGAGGATTGTTTGATGCATGATGTATATAGACATTTGACTTGAGGATTGTTTGATGCATGATGTATATAGACATTTGACTTGAGGATTGTTTGATGCATGATGTATATAGACATTTGAATTGAGAATTGTGTGATGCATGATGTATATAGACATTTGAATTGAGAATTGTGTGATGCATGATGTATATAGACATTTGAACTGAGAACTGTGTGATGCATGATGTATATAGACATTTGACTTGAGGATTGTGTGATGCATGATGTATATAGACATTTGAATTGAGGATTGTTTGATGCATGATGTATATAGACATTTGACTTGAGGATTGTTTGATGCATGATGTATATAGACATTTGACTTGAGGATTGTTTGATGCATGATGTATATAGACATTTGACTTGATGATTGTTTGATGCATGATGTATATAGACATTTGAATTGAGAATTGTGTGATGCATGATGTATATAGACATTTGAATTGAGAAGTGTGTGATGCATGATGTATATAGACATTTGAATTGAGAATTGTGTGATGCATGATGTATATAGACATTTGAATTGAGAATTGTGTGATGCATGATGTATATAGGCATTTGAATTGAGAATTGTGTGATGCATGATGTATATAGACATTTGAATTGAGAACTGTGTGATGCATGATGTATATAGACATTTGACTTGAGGATTGTGTGATGCATGATGTATATAGACATTTGACTTGAGGATTGTTTGATGCATGATGTATATAGACATTTGACTTGAGGATTGTTTGATGCATGATGTATATAGACATTTGACTTGAGGATTGTTTGATGCATGATGTATATAGACATTTGAATTGAGAATTGTGTGATGCATGATGTATATAGACATTTGAATTGAGAATTGTGTGATGCATGATGTATATAGACATTTGAATTGAGAATTGTGTGATGCATGATGTATATAGACATTTGAATTGAGAATTGTGTGATGCATGATGTATATAGACATTTGAATTGAGAATTGTGTGATGCATGATGTATATAGACATTTGAATTGAGAATTGTGTGATGCATGATTTATATAGACATTTGAATTGAGAATTGTGTGATGCATGATGTATATAGACATTTGAATTGAGAATTGTGTGATGCATGATGTATATAGACATTTGAATTGAGAATTGTGTGATGCATGATGTATATAGACATTTGAATTGAGAATTGTGTGATGCATGATGTATATAGACATTGGAATTGAGAATTGTGTGATGCATGATGTATATAGGCATTTGAATTGAGAATTGTGTGATGCATGATGTATAAAGACATTTGAATTGAGAATTGTGTGATGCATGATGTATATAGACATTTGAATCGAGAATTGTGTGATGCATGATGTATATAGACATTTGAATTGAGAATTGTGTGATGCATGATGTATATAGACATTTGAATTGAGAATTGTGTGATGCATGATGTATATAGACATTTGAATTGAGAATTGTGTGATGCATGATGTATATAGACATTTGAATTGAGAATTGTGTGATGCATGATGTATATAGCCATTTGAATTGAGAATTGTGTGATGCATGATGTATATAGACATTTGACTTGAGGATTGTTTGATGCATGATGTATATAGAAATTTGACTTGAGGATTGTTTGATGCATGATGTATATAGACATTTGACTTGAGGATTGTTTGATGCATGATGTATATAGACATTTGACTTGAGGATTGTTTGAGCATTATGTATATAGACATTTGACTTGAGGATTGTTTGATGCATGATGTATATAGACATTTGACTTGAGGATTGTTTGATGCATGATGTATATAGACATTTGACTTGAGGATTGTTTGATGCATGATGTATATAGACATTTGACTTGAGGATTGTTTGAGCATTATGTATATAGACATTTGACTTGAGGATTGTTTGATGCATGATGTATATAGACATTTGACTTGAGGATTGTTTGATGCATGATGTATATAGACATTTCTAATGAAATCCTTGACTTGTAGAACAGGGCGGATATTTTACATTTCCCTTACAAAACGTTACACTTAAAAAAAAATTCCTGTCGATTTTAAACCTAAAATTGAATTAAATCTATAACTCCATGATATGTCTAATCTCGTTACCAAAACGGAATTAAATTCTACACTTATCCCAAAGGCAAACATTGTTATAATGAACATAATTCCCTGTTTACATTTTCATAAGGGTTTCATCATGAGATACCTTGAAATCGGCATTGACATAATCTTGATGACAAAGGATGTCAATACCAGGTTGGACAGAAAAAATAGCTCATATTATATAAATATATTTTAAAGGTAAGATGCTTCACACACGCACACACACAAAGACATCACACAACACACAAGAACGTTCGAAGTGTAATTACACAATTAGTACTGCATGAAACGAAACTTTGTGTTATTTATCTCAGATTTACACTTCTTAAATTTAGATATTTAAATATGAGTCCCTGGGAGTAGATATTATTAAAATTTGAATTTAAAAATAAACACTGTTCTTATTGATTGTATTTCTTCTTAATGATAGCTCGCTCATAATTACACGTGAAAAATGACATAAATTGAAAGACTAGTTGGAAGACGAGAAAGAAGGCGAGGTAATAAACAAACGCTCTTTGGACCAGCGAGTTATCCCAGTGTAAAACAACTCTGACCAGCGAGTTATCCCAGTGTAAAACAACTCTGACCAGCGAGTTATCCCAGTGTAAAACAACTCTGACCAGCGAGTTATCCCAGTGTAAAACAACTCTGACCAGCGAGTTATCCCAGTGTAAAACAACTCTGACCAGCGAGTTATCCCAGTGTAAAACAACTCTGACCAGCGAGTTATCCCAGTGTAAAACAACTCTGACCAGCGAGTTATCCCAGTGTAAAACAACTCTGACCAGCGAGTTATCCCAGTGTAAAACAACTCTGACCAGCGAGTTATCCCAGTGTAAAACAACTCTGGCCTGACGATGTTAGAAACTACAGATTACAGCTCTGGGTTGGAGGCGAATTTCAATTTTATCCAGTTGCTTAGACGTAAAACTATTTTGCTATTGATTCGCTCTGTTGTTAATTGAAGATTTCAGAGATAACTGGACACAAATTTAAAAGTATTATGTCAAGTTGGGTGGTTCGCTGATCTTTTATGATGTTAAAAAGCTTATTTTTAAAAAATACATGTTTAAAAAAATTACAGTTCTCATTCTGAAATAAACAGAGTCTGAGTCTAAAGTATATAACTAAATTTTTGTATATTTGCTTTTAAATTTTTAATTTTTTCAAAAAATAAGATAAACTATTATCATTAAGCTGTTACTAAAGGCAAGTTGAATATATTTTTAAAATGAAAAAAAAACACGCATGTTTTTGTGTGTGTCACAAACAGGACAAAATACCAGCCTCAAATTGACTTACCTAACCTTACACATACATTTTTTTTATTAATTACAAACCAATGAAGGAAGTCACACCAAACACATTTAAAACGACGTTAACCACCACATCTCATTGCTTTAACATCAAGGGAGAGACTCTGGATGATGTTAGTCTACTGTACACATTCAGAAAAGACAACTCAAAATTTAACCAAAAATTGACCATTCGGAATTTTTTAAGGACACTATCCATCCATATGATGTAACAGTCCTGTAGTTCTGTATTAGTTTGTGCTCGTGGTTGACTGGGGCCGGCGTGGCGCTACAGGTCACCGAATATTGGCCAACTTCGGCCAATTAATGCGACACTACAGAGAGACAGCCTACTAACCCCTGTCAGCTGGTAAGTTACTGACAATCACATCTTTCTAATTACTTTTGTCCACCCTCAATCTTGCAAGGATTCTGTCTTTGTTTTCCAACTACATGTACTTGATTTTTGTCGACCCTTTAACTTTTTTAAATGACTTTTTACCTTATCCAATTAATATAAACTTAATAGCAATTAAAGGAACAACTTTAATCTCACCCTTATTTAATTAATTAACATTTTATTGTATATTTACTACTTTAATATCCATTCAATTCATTATCGTTGCTTAACGAGCTACAACATTCAATTCAAGACTTGTAGATAAAAAATGGTATTATCTTATCTTATCTGTTGCAGATCTTCTATACAGAAGATTATTGTATCCTACGCGCATCCATGGTTTATGACTAGTCTTATATTTTTATTACAGTTTTAAATGTTGATAGAGTGTTAGTTTTCCTGGTTTCCTCAGGCAACCCATCCACGTCCGAATTCCGGAAGGGAAGAAAGAAAATTTGTATGTGCTTGTTCTTGCATGGGGAATTAGAAAAGTTTTTTTAAATCCCTATGTCTATGTTAGAGTTGTATTAGAATATCTTGATGTAGTACTTATAATTTATAAGTTATAATTAATTGCCTAATGTATTATTACTCCTTTGCTCTTTGTCTTTCTATCCTCTAGTGTTTTAAGGTTCAATGATTTAGCTAATGGTGTTATTCTTGTCTGATTTGAATATTCTCCAGTAACGAATCTGGCAACTCTCTTTTGAATTTGTTCAAATTTATCATTGTTTTCTTTGGTTGCTGGGTCACATTCATCGTTTACCTTGGCTTTCAGAGAATTTAAATTACTAACAAATAGTGTCGCAGCAAATATTGAAAAGTAATCATCTTCATTAGACTTTATTTGGTTATCTTTTCCTTTAAATTGTACAGTCACATAATTTTATAAAAAATATCTAACTTGTTTATCATCACAGTAGTGAAATTTAAATTTAGATTCATATTCTACAGTCTTGCCACGATATGATTTGAATCACATGAGACATTTCAACACATCAAAACTTTCGGCCAGAAGAGCGAGTACTTAACTCCAAATGGGTCTGCACTCTGCACTCTGCACTCATCCAGAGATTTTCCATTATGTGTGTGAAGTCGATAGAATGATAACTGTACAGTTTAGTTATTTTTTATGTGGGACTTTCGTAAATACCGTGTAACTAAACACGTATAAATCCAGTGGCGTTGGAGAAGGATGGTAAGGTACAACGCCCCTCTGCTTGGCGGCATATTTTCCGTCAACATAAGCGTCCACGGCATTGCCCACTAAGTATGACCAAAAGAGAAAGATTTAGGTTGACAATGTTGTCTTCTGGCCAATTACTAACCATTATTCTGAGATTCGTGGACTCGGGGAAAAACTAGACACATTCTAAAAGTGATTTTTAAAATATTGTAGTGGCCAGTAGAGGGGAAGGGAGCAGATCAGAGAGTAAATAACAGAATCCGTTACATCCGGTGTTGGTCAATCAAATATCTAAGGTCGCGTTATTAGAAGTTTTAGTTACCTTTGATGACGGGATGGTAAGGGTGGGAGTTAATTGAAGAAACAATCTAAATACATGACATATGACGACTGGAATTGTTTACATTCTGAACACTTTACACATTGAATTTAGTCAGCGCTCTAACACTGACTTAAAATATATCAAGAGTTTGTTAGTTAATTTGTTTTGTCTTTAAACTGAGATAAGCAACTTCCAAGAATTATGTAACTTTGACAGAGTTGACATTTTTAATAGTTAAACCTTATGTCGTGTGTTTGATAGCCTTCAACTACAAAACTTACTAATCTATGTATTTATATTTAGGGATTTTTTTTTATAATTCGGATGGAGAAAGCTTAACAAATACAAAATTAAATAAAGAAGCTTAAAGATATGTTTAAATAGTTTAAAAGTGGTTAGAAATATTTTGAAATAAAATTATCAGCTTCAACACAAAAGATTCTATTTGCCTTATATCTGCCAAGTTTACAGAGTTGAGACAAATATTTACGTTGCTTAGCTCCCCTTGTCGTGCAGCTGTCCACCTACCCACACATTATTGGGCTCTTCAATCTCTTAAGTTTAGAACTTTTCCATTTTCAATAAGAAGCTTGCACTTTATCACTTGCGCGTCCTGACAGTGGGATAATAATAAACAACTAGAAAATAATGCATTACCTGAGTTCCCAGTGTTGGAATCGGAAAGTATTTTTAGAAGATGTGCAAAGACTATAATTAGGTGGGATACACAAAGTCGTGTAACCGGTTGTCAATGTCCGAATCAATAGACCGCATGTTGCAGATGCTAGAGGTAATCGCACCTTTTCACATATCAGGCCTTACTTTTATCTCTTTCGGCTTGCCTTCAAATTTAGAATTTACAAATCGAAGTTTGTGTTTTAGCCACTTTTGAAATCTGATTCTAGAAACTTAACTCTGTGTCCTAAATTAAAATGTTACTTGTATTTGCGATTTTTTTTCTAAACTTTAGTCTGTATTCAACTTGCAAACTATTCTAAATTAGAGACTAGGTCTAATAACTTGTAACTACTAGCCTGCATCTACTTTTAAAACAACACAAAATTGTTTGGATTAAGACGTGCTCATTCAACGTTAAAAATCTGATGAAGTTTATCCTGTGAAAAAAGTAATACAAAGGGTTTTACATGGGTTTCTTCATAGATAGACGAAACTCGACCAAACTTGTCGCATCATGTATCTACCATGATCAAGATGGATTCCTAGACGATTATTATACACCTTAATTTTTTTCTTATAACCTCATATAGGGGGAAAAACTATTTGTAACCATTGTTTCCGAGTTATGTGAATGGACTGAGAACAATCTTTGTTAACAAACCTTGATGGTCATAATAAAATACTGAATGGAATTGAACTCTTAATATTCACTCATTCGGGGCCGGGGGCTCGTAATGTCATTTTCTTCCGTATATAAGCAATATAAATATTTTTATATTCCTTCGGTACCGGGTAGATAGAAGTATCTAGACCAAAGTTGGTATTAAAAAATATGATGGTTTATCATGATTTATTATAAAAAAATTAGGCATTGAACTCCTGATATCACTTCACTTGGACCAGAGGCCATACATACAGTTTTCGCTTAATTTTAAGACTTTATTCCATTTAGATTTTACACGATCTTGATAAATCTTGGCTTATATAGACCTTAGCCCCGCCCCATGCTTACTTGGTACATACATAATCCGACCAGATGTAAAAGCTTTGGATGTCGATGGACCTTAGCCCCATCCATACTTGGTACATACATAATCCAAACAGATGTAAAAGCTTTGTATGTTGATGGACCTTAGCCCCATCCATACTTGGTACATACATAATCCGACCAGATATAAAAGCTTTGTATGCCTATACAAGCCCGTATTGATTACAAACTGGCCGTTCTCTGTCACAATTTCTTTTCGGACTCAAGCCCATCGTATCTTACTGAACTTTTGTCGGTCTACTCACCCACTCGCAAGCTAAGATCTTCTGCAGACACACGCGTTCTCTCTGTTCCTACGACACGCACCAAAACGTTTGGTGAAAGGTCGTTCTCTTTTTGTGCAGCCAAACAATGGAATTCTCTACCATTACACATACGTGGTATTCAAACAACCAAGTCCTTCAAGACTGCACTTAAGACACATCTTTTCAAAATTTATTTTTAAAATTGATGAAACAACATTTCTTGTAAATGATTAACGTAGCTTATGTATAATGTATTGTAATTGTGTGTGTTTGTTGTGATATGAATGTTAATTTAATACTTATAAGTATGTTATTTCTTTCATGTAAAGCGCTGTGAGCCCAGTTCCTTACTGGGATACAACGCTATATAAATAATCAATTTATTATTATTATTATTATTATGTTGATGGACCTTAGCCCCATCCATACTTGGTACATACATAACCCGACCAGATGTAAAAGCTTTGTATGTTGATGGACCTTAGCCCCATCCATACTTGGTACATACATAATCCGACCAGATGTAAAAGGAAGACGTGAGAGAAGCCAAAATGGGATCTCACGGGGGATCTTTACCCCATCTGGAACAGGATCCCATTAAATTAAAGATAAAAGGATTGGTTCCCCACCATGGCAATAGATGTCGCTAAGTGCACTGAATCATATCGGGGAAAGGGATTCAATCAAGAACGGGAGCCCCATATTTCAACAGGATCATATTGTGGTACTAGATTCCATCGGAGTACGGGATCGTTTTGAGGAGATGGATCCTATTGGGGATAGAATTAGTTACGCAAATAATTCTTAACTCTTTGTGTATGAATTATTTTTTTTGTCAACAACAGGGTTTATAATTTATGCGTGACCTAAAGGAATGAATGGTAATTTCCTAATGACATCTTAGGGACGCCGGGTAAACATGCTAGTTTCCTTTAAAATTATTTAACAAAACTGACAGCCTTGATCCATTGATTCTTTCACCAAAGTACAAAAATGCCTTTAACCACCGTACTAAAACGCCATTGGTCCTTTCACCAACGTACTAAAACGCCATTGTTCCTTTCACCAAAGAACACCACGCCATTGTTCCTTTCACCAAAGAACACCACGCCATTGTTCCTTTCACCAAAGAACACCACGCCATTGTTCCTTTCACCAAAGAACACCACGCCATTGTTCCTTTCACCAAAAAACACCACGCCATTGTTCCTTTCACCAAAAAACACCACGCCATTGTTCCTTTCACCAAAGAACACAACGGCATTGTTCCTTTCACCAATGACACCACGCCATTGTTCCTTTCACCAAAGAACACAACGCCATTGTTTCTTTCACCAAAGACACCACGCCATTGGTTTCTTCATAAACATTCTCTCAAACCATTCCCATCCAGTGCAAGTTGGGCAGAAGGTCACTTTTAAACTATTCCCTTTCCATTTGTTTGCTGTCGTTAGACCTAACTATTTCTTTAAAAAATAACCTCACCTATTTCTGGCTTTGCATTTAGACTCGGCCAGACTTTGTTGTAACCTGAGACAGCGAGGGACTCAATATGCTTATGTTTATAATTGGTGTTTGGAATTTTTTTTAAAAAATGGTTTGACATACATCTTTGAAAGTTTGGGTTTGAAAAACTACAAAACAAAACAAAACAAACAACAAAAAAAACGCGTCCAAACTAAAGCCTTCCAAGAACCAGGACACCACAAATAATTTATAAACTAAATTTTTAACAAATAAAAGAATGCTCAACGTTTTACCTATTAATGTGAGCCTAATGCATTTATAAATTTAGATATAATCCTGGCATTGGTGCATTGTAGATTATAGTTCAATTATCGCTGTGCAGTTTTGCAATGAGGTGGTCTCCAGATAGTAGACAATTTAGGACGAGGTCAATTGTAAATTTAAAATTAGAGGGCACATAATAATGAAAACAATGTGGGCATAGGTGCGTATTTAAGGAAATAATACTTGATTGAAGTTAGTATTGTTGATTTTAGGTGGAAGTTAGTATTGTTGAATCAGATTGAGGTCGGTTATTATAAAAAGGAAATTTAATCATTAAAAAAAAATAGTCTCCTGGTCTGGGAATATATTAAAAAAAAATTATGGTGCAGTTGTTTTGAAAATAACGCAGTAAGAAACAATTTTATTGTCAACTATTTAAAAAAATTTTTTTTTAAAACTTATTTAAAAAAAGAATGAAGAGACCACAGTTCGGTTATTTAGAAGGAAATGTTTAAAATAACGTTTGGGGAAACCTGAAGAAAGCACGCAGTAAAACTAGGAACGCCTTTTTCAGAGAACAATTAATGAATCCTTCAAGGCTGGACAAATATTTCCATGCTGTTGACGCTTTCATTTGACCTCCGGACCCAAGTGAAAACAAGAAAGAAGAAAGAATCGCAACGTAGTGGGTGTTTTTGTGTGCATAGCTACGATTGTATAGTTATTAATGTCCTCTTCAATGGGGAGGGGGAGGGCGCCATTTGTTGACCTATGAAAGCCACTTATCCAATGGCCTAATAAAGGAATCTATACAAAAACTCAACGACGATTTACAGCAACAAAAAAAATTATAATAATTAAAAAAATTTTTTAAAAATCACTCAGCAATCTCAAGCTAATTGGTAAAGCAACTCATCAGTTTCACAGACAAATAGATATTCGTATATTCTCACTCTATCTCAATTCACCTCTCGCTCTCTTATTGTGAAAAATCTGTTCATTTTCAAGGTTTTCAATTTCTCCTCAATGGTTAATTTATGTATGATTTTCATCGATTCCCTTATTTTTTTCAAAGACCTTTTTCGTCAACATTCTTGATGATAAAATTTTCCGATGAACTGGACAACACCACAGTGAGTAAGTACATCAATAGACCGGATGTTAACATCAAGATTATCGTTTTGCCTTCAAATTAGACCAGAAACACTTTCTAAAGTGAGACAAATGCATTCAAGCTATGAAGTCGAAACATTATGGCCATCAACCATCTGACAAAGGTAGATAACTCGTTCTGTGGGACAATAAAATAAAAATTGGCAACTCGAAGACTAACATCTTTACTACGCGTTGTCTTACAACACAATCAGTAGAAACAATGATGCGTGAAAGAGACTAAAACTATTGATGGCTTGATTTGAACTTTTTAAATCCACCTTTGTTCTACACATCTGTAATACCGATCTTGGCAGCCCTGATAGCAATATAGCAGCATAAACATGGTAACATAGGTGGACACACATTGTCACAGAATGATCTTGACCCAAGGAACATACCTCGGAGTTCATCGATCGATCTTTAATCCACGTCAACATATTCCAAAACGAGTAATGTTGAATCCATCTGAATCTCAATGCAATAAAAAAAACATTATTTTTTCTGATTTCTGTAGACTTTCTAAATCATTTGAGACATTCTATTGAGAGTCCCTTAGGTTTACAATTGTATTTGGCGTAAAACACAACAATCTTCAAAAACTCGCTGAAATAAAATAAAAATGTCTTTAATTTCTCTAAAATATTTCTTTGTTGACTCACTCCCTCAATGATCTGGGAAGACTATTCCATAACTTTGTAGCAGCTGATTGAAATGAGCACACCTCACAGGACTTCATTCTGCGGGAAGTTTCAGAAGGGACTGGTTAGAGGAACGCAGCCTCCTTAGAGATACATTTTTGGAGTCAATTCTTTAAAATAAGAATGTGCTGATCCATCTCTAGGGACATGATTGTGTGATGTATACGCTTACCTACAGGAAGACAGAGGAGATCATTTAGAGCTGATTTCATGTTGTCCCCATTCGCAACACAATGCACGCTGCAATATTTTGTACTTTCTGACGTCTCTGCAGTTGGTTTTGAGGCAATCCCCAAGGACAACTGTTGCAGTAACCCATTCTTGATTGCATTAAAGATACAAACCCTGACCACCGAACTAATATAGGAACTCACTGTGAGTTTTCTTTCGGTGTAGAAGCCAAGATCTACATCGGTGTTGGTCCAAGGGATATCAGAAGTGCCAACATTTATCGATGATATGACTAATTTCCGAAGATTGGCGTCTGAGCCATAATAAAATTGCCTCTGTCTTCACATAGTTCTATTTCCATGTGTTTGATGCCATACATGATTTTATAAGACAGCAGTCTAGATCTGAGGCAATGATGTGCTCAAACAACAAAGTCGACGGATATGAGATAGACAAGGAAAGATAATGGAATTCTCTCAGATTGAGGATGATAAGAAAAGTTGAGTTAATAGCAGTCGATGTTAGTTGATAGTTTGTGGTGAGGGCGGCTTAACTGCCTTTGTCAAGGGTGATCTCAAAGAATGTTACCAGATCAAGTAAGTTGTGATGTGAATTCAAAGTATGGGGGAAAGATGGGTTAAAAGATGGGTTAAGAGATGGCTCTTCTTTTTCACTGTCTCTCTTTCTCTCTGCCTCTTTCTCTCTCTTTCTCCCTGATTCTTTCTTTACCTGTGTTCAATAGTGGGCTTTTCACCCAAGCGTTAACGAGCACATGACGGATTTCAAATATATCAAACCGATTTTATACGTCCCGAAAGAGTCCGCATCACCCCCATGAATTCCGTTTTTACCCCAAATCGAGTAATTTACCCCTGTTCGCCGACCCTGATCTATTACTTCATCACAGTCCGACAACTCGAATTAGTTAATAAGCATTTTATCAGATTAAGCTGACGTTCGGAAATTCAGTTTTATAATTAATAATTAGTAATATTTTCTGGGTTTCCTAAGACTAATGGAATTTTGTTAAAGAAAACACAAGCTGTTTCAATTTTTGTTGTACCGTATGTCAACAGGTAGCCCCTGTGGGGCATGTCAGCCAGTCTTGAGGTGGCTGATTAATTCATGCACAAATCTGACATGGAATATCCAATAAATACTCATCGTTTGAATAAATAACCGTAATCCTTCCTGCGTGTATTAAGACATGGATCCCGTGACGGTAATTTCCTTACGTAGCGCTGACGTTGGGACGGCCATTTGTTGTTCCTAACAAAATTGTTGAGATCGCAATGAATGGAGTGTGAAAAAATATTTATTTCAAGATAACAACAACCTCAAGTTTAGCCTTAATTTAGAGACTATCGCCACATTCAATAGTGTTACAATTATTTTATATATATCTCCTGCTTCATGCCTAAACGAGCGAAACTGCATTCTAGCTCGACACGACAATAAATCCTACTCTCGAACCGACATTCTAACTGGACACGCCAATAAATCCTACTCTCGAAAACATCTCATAAAACCATCACAATTCTGGACTTACATTGAATCATTAATAAATACAATAAATATAAAAAGGCATATCAAACGATTTGTACACGTTGGTTATGTTACTATGTAGACAAGGGCAGGGGTCAGTACTGTGGCCAGCGTGCCTAAGTGGGCATTCGGGATATCTTCATACGTAACATTATAACATGTGCTAAAAGGTGCATCTTAAATGTTGATGTAAATGTCACCGCAAAAGGCAGAATGACTGACACGGCTTTTTTGTCATGCTTATAGCAACAGTTTGCCGACCCCAGCTCAAGAGTCTCTAACAGTTTGCCGACCCCAGCTCAAGAGTCACTAACAGTTTCCCGACCCAGCTCAAGAGTCAGCAACAGTTTTCTGACCCCAGCCCAATAGTCACCAACAGTTTTCTGACCCCAGCTCAAGAGTCACCAACAGTTTTCTGACCCCAGTTGAAGAGTCACCAACAGTTTTTCGACCCCAGCTCAAGAGTCACCAACAGTTTCATATTTTATGTGGCGGTAAACTTGTTGCTCATCCAAATATGTAGGACGTGAACAAATGGCTAATTTCAAAGTATATGTGACTATAGTTATACTACAGCTATTCATTACTTTGGGATGAAACCTTGCGCCATTCATATGGTAATTACCATACATTTTTGGGGATAATATATTCCACCATTCATATGGGGATATTACTTGGAATGAAAGTAACATTAGAGCTGGAATGGCAAACCAACAGAAGTCCACAATGACAGAGACTTATTGATTACTTCGCCTTGGACCAGCTCTAAAATAGCGAGCCAATTTACGCCACATCTATGGATCTATATTTAAAATGATATAAAAGGGTGCATGGTCATAACATATGAACATTTCGTTGTCGCTGGTTCCATTTAACAAACCCTACATTTTGCATAACCTCAAACAGAATAATGTCATGGCCAAATGCCAAATTGGATTGCAGACGTCCATAAAATTATTATTTTAAAAATTCGGAGATGGTTTGAGATTGAAGAGATATGGGCAATTTTCGACAAGGAGGGAACGAAATTATGGCGGTAAAATGGGGCATTGGGGTGAAAAGGTCACAGAACATTTACATTTGTTGACATAATTCACGGATCATGCGGATAGATGAGTATTTGGAACGAATAAGAATAAAACTCATTTAATTCTACTGACTAATGCTCTTCGTAGTGCACATTGACAATCCTCGGCTACACAAAAATCGTTCAATCCACGAGTCCTAGAATTTGATACATTCATAAGCTTGGGATCAATATGAGTTAATCCGCTCTTTAAATATTGAAATCTCTTTTCTATTTTGCTTCCTCTTTTCCTTTCTTATTTTCAAAAACAACAACATAATGACGTCATGCAAAATCTCCTGCATACTTATCCCAGCCCTTAAAAATTATTTTATTAAAAAAACATTTTTGAACAAAGCAAAATATCTCAAAAAGCAAAAGCAAAAAGAAGAACAAAATAAAAATAATAAATAGCATTACTGTAATGTCTACGACAGAAGGGAAACTAAATGCGAGACATCACAATGAAGATAATAAATACCACTGGTACAAGATAACACACGTAAACACATGAGACATACTCACATGAAACATGACATACTAATCTTTGTGTATATAATATATACCTGGTCGGATTACCTAAGTCGTCACGAAGACATAATTTAAAACCATTTCTATCTCCCTTTTGTGCACAGCGTGGAAACAAACGATGCTATCCTTGACTTCAGGATCGTGTCGGCCCACGCATTCAATAGCCTCGATTTCAATTTTATTATTTAAACATGAGTATTGGGATCGCCATTAAAATCCCTTACAATTGTCCATCTGCCACTTTTACTTCTACAATTCTTTAGGCCTACGTATCACAGGTTCTACCTCCCCAATCCCCCCTCCAGCCAGAGGCACTACCCCCCCCCAAACACATTAAAACCACCATGACATTTATTCCGTATTGAAATTTGTTTTTAAAATCTTAAGTTTTATGTCATTACTAGCGTATCACCCGTCAAAAATGACGGAAGTTTTCAAAAATAATACACATCAGATTAAAAAATAACGTAATACAGAACGTTCATTTATTTTATTTATTTTTAATTGGTTCATATATGATAATAAATTAATCAAATAAAAATAAATAAAATAAATGAACGTTCTGTATTGCGTTATTTTTTAATCTGATGTGTATTTATTTTGAAAACTTCCGTAATTTTTTATCAATTTTATGCGGAACGTTCGAAAAGTGTGCAGTAATTTGGTGCGCTGGTTTCTAAAATTAGTAGCGTTAGATCCACACATTCATACATACATACATACAGACGACGGGAATTATGTATATTGATCTGTCTTGAGTCTCGATAAGGCGGAAAGTATCTATATTTTTATTAGGGGTGTACCGGATATCGGCTCCGGCTCCGGCAAATCCGGACCCAAGCCATTTTTACAAATCCGTATCCGGCTGCAGCCGGATTTCACGTTATTAATCCGGCCTAATCCAGCTCAGGCGGATTTCAAAAATCTTAATCCGATACATCCCTAGTTTTTATATATATGTGTTAAAATATTTGAACACAAGTGATATGAGCTTTAGACTTATTAAGCATAAGACGATATGAACATAAGAAGATATGAACATAAGATAATATTTAATTAAGTTAAATTAACAAAAGATTATATGAACATCAGATGATTTGACATTAGAGTATATTAACAGAGTCCTGAACAGAATGGATTTCTTGACATTGATTTCATTCATCAGACAAAGGCATCTAGCGTTGTTAGCTGGTGTCGTCTGCTCAGTTTTCTAATAAGGGGCCGTCCATAAAGTACGTCACGCTCCAGAAGGAGGGGAGGGGGTGTAAGAAAGTGTGACACTTTGTGACAGGAGGGAGGGGGGTCCGGCCATGTTTTGACGTCACGGTGTTTTACATTAAATTTTAATTATTTTGTTATTAAAAAACAACATTTTTGTTCGAAAGTGTGACGCAATTTAGTCCGAGATTTGTGACAGTTTGTGACAGGGGTGAGGAGGGAGTTAAAAATGGTCAAAAATAGCTTGACTTACTTTATGGACGGCCCCTAATAGGAAAAATGCGCATCACAGCAGCATCCACGGACTTGGTCTTTAAGGCATGACAGTTATCATGGGACTGATACAAGACTGATAGCTTGCAACAAGGCTTTTCTCTAGTGTATGATTAATGATAAACTCTGTTTCCCTTGAAGAACTTGAGACAGTGTCAATACACACAGAATCTGCTAACATCAATATGTAATAGCAACCGTCTTTGTGCAGACAAAAGGAGCAGGTTTGTTAAATTTTTTTTCAAATGGTGTTAAAAATATATTTTATTTAAAGAACGTTACAAAATACAAACTAATTTAGAATGTCCTAAAAAGAAAGACTTTGCACTGCGCATGTGAAGAGTGGCATTTCGTTTCGAATTTGACATAGTGATGGTTGACTATGATATAGTGATGGTTGACTGTGATATAGTGATGGTTGACTGTGATATAGTGATGGTTACCTGTGATATAGTAATGGTTACCTGTAAAATATAGTGATGGTGACCTGTGATATAATGATGCTTACCTGTGATATAGTGATGGTCGACTGTGATATAGTGATGGCTACCTGTAAAATATAGTGATGGTGACCTGTGATGTAATGATGGTTACCTGTGATATAGTGATGGTTGACTGTGCTATAGTGATGATTGATTTTGTGATATAGTGATAGTTACCTGAGATATAGTGATGGTCGACTGTAATATAGGGATAGTTAAACTGTGATATAGTGATGGTAACCTGAGATATAGTGATTTCTAACTGTGATATAATGATAGTTAAATGTGGTATATTTGATAGTTCACTGTGATAGGTTGATGTCTAGACTGCGATATATTAATGCATGATTGTAAATTATATGATGGTTGACTGTGATATAACGATTGTTGACTGTGCTACAGCGATTGTTGACTGTGATATAACGATTGTTGACTGTGATATAACGATTGTTGACTGTGATATAACGATTGTTGACTGTGATATAACGATTGTTGATTGTGATATAACGATTGTTGACTGTGATATAACGATTGTTGACTGTGATATAACGATTGTTGACTGTGATATAACGATTGTTGATTGTGATATAACGATTGTTGATTGTGATATAACGATTGTTGATTGTGATATAACGATTGTTGATTGTGATATAACGATTGTTGATTGTGATATAACGATTGTTGACTGTGATATAACGATTGTTGACTGTGATATAACGATTGTTGACTGTGATATAACGATTGTTGACTGTGATATAACCATTGTTGACTGTGATATAACGATTGTTGACTGTGATATAACGATTGTTGATTGTGATATAACGATTGTTGATTGTGATATAACGATTGTTGATTGTGATATAACGATTGTTGACTGTGATATAACGATTGTTGATTGTGATATAACGATTGTTGACTGTGATATAACGATTGTTGATTGTGATATAACGATTGTTGACTGTGATATAACGATTGTTGATTGTGATATAACGATTGTTGATTGTGATATAACGATTGTTGACTGTGATATAACGATTGTTGATTGTGATATAACGATTGTTGACTGTGATATAACGATTGTTGATTGTGATATAACGATTGTTGACTGTGATATAACGATTGTTGATTGTGATATAACGATTGTTGATTGTGATATAACGATTGTTGACTGTGATATAACGATTGTTGATTGTGATATAACGATTGTTGACTGTGATATAACGATTGTTGATTGTGATATAACGATTGTTGACTGTGATATAACGATTGTTGATTGTGATATAACGATTGTTGATTGTGATATAACGATTGTTGATTGTGATATAACGATTGTTGATTGTGATATAACGATTGTTGACTGTGATATAACGATTGTTGATTGTGATATAACGATTGTTGACTGTGATATAACGATTGTTGATTGTGATATAACGATTGTTGATTGTGATATAACGATTGTTGATTGTGATATAACGATTGTTGATTGTGATATAACGATTGTTGACTGTGATATAACGATTGTTGATTGTGATATAACGATTGTTGATTGTGATATAACGATTGTTGACTGTGATATAACGATTGTTGATTGTGATATAACGATTGTTGATTGTGATATAACGATTGTTGATTGTGATATAACGATTGTTGATTGTGATATAACGATTGTTGATTGTGATATAACGATTGTTGACTGTGATATAACGATTGTTGACTGTGATATAACGATTGTTGACTGTGATATAACGATTGTTGACTGTGATATAACCATTGTTGACTGTGATATAACGATTGTTGACTGTGATATAACCATTGTTGACTGTGATATAACGATTGTTGACTGTGCTACAGCGATTGTTGACTGTGATATAACGATTATTGACTGTGATATAGCGATGGTTGACTGTGATATAGCTATTGTTGACTGTGCTACAGCGATTGTTGACTGTGATATAACGATTATTGACTGTGATATAACGATTATTGACTGTGATATAGCGATGGTTGATTGTGATATAACGATTGTTGACTGTGCTACAGCGATTGCTGACTGTGATATAACGATTATTGACTGTGATATAACGATTGTTGACTGTGATATAACTATTGTTGACTGTGATATAAAGATTGTTGACTGTGATATAACGATTGTTGACTGTGACATAACGATTATTGACTGTGCTACAGCGATTGTTGACTGTGATATAACGATTATTGACTGTGATATAGCGATGGTTGACTGTGATATACCGATTATTGACTGTGATATAACGATTGTTGACTGTGATATAGCTATTGTTGACTGTGATATAACGATTATTGACTGTGATATAACGATTGTTGACTGTGATACGAGTATTATAATTAAAGCATTCAGTTTAAAGTTGAACGTCTTTGTTTAGAAAAAATGTGCTCCAAACCAACTAAAAATTAATGACAAGTTTTTGAAGCTTTGGAAGGTCTTGTAACAGAAGTGAGCTGAGTATATCGTTTCTTTACACTGACAGTTGACATTTACAGCAGCGGGCGAGTAATTGTTGTCGTCAGATATCTGTGCCGCCCGCGTAGCACTGCTGACAAGACAAAGGCGAAATCTTATTATTCTACGACACAGTGAAGCCTTTGAGAAAGCAACTTTGGAATACCGCGAGCGTCTTTTATGTTTATAACGAAAACATAATATGTGAACAAAAAATAATAATTCTCGTAACGTAACACCCTTATGTTATTTAAGGGTGTTAGTTGTTTACAGATATTAAACATTGTGAGAACGTTGATAAAAAGTTCTTTAAATATCCCTACCAATTAATCTTCTCATTTGTGTGAGAAGCTGATGGCCAGGTCCCTACTGATGATTGCCGTTGTTCCATTCGGGTATTATTATTATATTGATTATCTATTGACAGTAAGACGGTCCCCGAGCTTATTTTAGGAACCCCTAAATGTCAAACGATGGCGGGCGGTGCTAAGTTTCAGGTCGCTATTTTGAGACCAGGACAGTGTCACTTTATGAACGTCTGCCGTATTTCTTATCCGGGATTTGAATTTAAAAAAAAATATTTATCATATTCATGACAAGAACACAACTATGAAATGACACCATACTTCATTCACGTGCCACAATGAAAAGTACAACATACTTATCGATCTACTTGACGATCTGTCTAATAGTTAATGGAATGTTCTATGAGATAATGTTCAATCCTTGCGCCCTGTCCCCTTTCCCGTGATATAGTTTCCACAACTGGTGTTGACAGAAACTTTGAGTTTGTTGGGATGTCGAGGTTAAGGCATTTGTTGTCTTTGGTACCAGGTGGATGGAATTTGTTGTCTTTGGTACCAGGTGGATGGTATTTGTTGTCTTTGGTACCAAGTGGATGGAATTTGTTGTCTTTGGTACCTGGTGGATGGAATTGTTGTCTTTGGTACCAGGTGGATGGAATTGTTGTCTTTGGTACCAGGTGGATGGAATTGTTGTCTTTGGTACCGGGTGGATGGAATTGTTGTCTTTGGTACCAGGTGGATGGAATTGTTGTCTTTGGTACCAGGTGGATGGAATTGTTGTCTTTGGTACCAGGTGGATGGAATTGTTGTCTTTGGTACCAGGTGGATGGAATTGTTGTCTTTGGTACCAGGTGGATGGAATTGTTGTCTTTGGTACCAGGTGGATGGAATTGTTGTCTTTGGTACCAGGTGGATGGAATTGTTGTCTTTGGTACCAGGTGGATGGAATTGTTGTCTTTGGTACCAGGTGGATGGAATTGTTGTCTTTGGTACCAGGTGGATGGAATTGTTGTCTTTGGTACCTGGTGGATGGAATTGTTGTCTTTGGTACCAGGTGGATGGTATTGTTGTCTTTGGTACCAGGTGGATGGAATTGTTGTCTTTGGTACCAGGTGGATGGAATTGTTGTCTTTGGTACCGGGTGGATGGAATTGTTGTCTTTGGTACCAGGTGGATGGAATTGTTGTCTTTGGTACCAGGTGGATGGAATTGTTGTCTTTGGTACCAGGTGGATGGAATTATTGTCTTTGGTACCAGGTGGATGGAATTGTTGTCTTTGGTACCAGGTGGATGGAATTGTTGTCTTTGGTACCAGGTGGATGGAATTGTTGTCTTTGGTACCAGGTGGATGGAATTGTTGTTTTTGGTACCAGGTGGATGGAATTGTTGTCTTTGGTAACAGGTGGATGGAATTGTTGTCTTTGGTACCAGGTGGATGGTATTGTTGTCTTTGGTACCAGGTGGATGGAATTGTTGTCTTTGGTACCAGGTGGATGGAATTGTTGTCTTTGGTACCAGGTGGATGGAATTGTTGTCTTTGGTACCAGGTGGATGGAATTGTTGTCTTTGGTACCTGGTGGATGGAATTGTTGTCTTTGGTACCAGGTGGATGGAATTGTTGTCTTTGGTACCAGGTGGATGGTATTTGTTGTCTTTGGTACCTGGTGGATGGAATTGTTGTCTTTGGTACCAGGTGGATGGTATTTGTTGTCTTTGTTACCAGGTGGATGGTATTTGTTGTCTTTTGTACCTGGTGGATGGAATTGTTGTCTTTGGTACCTGGTGGATGGAATTGTTGTCTTTGGTACCAGGTGGATGGAATTGTTGTCTTTGGTACCTGGTGGATGGAATTGTTGTCTTTGGTACCTGGTGGATGGAATTGTTGTCTTTGGTACCAGGTGGATGGAATTGTTGTCTTTGGTACCAGGTGGATGGAATTGTTGTCTTTGGTACCTGGTGGATGGAATTGTTGTCTTTGGTACCTGGTGGATGGAATTGTTGTCTTTATACCAGGTGGATGGAATTGTTGTCTTTGGTACCAGGTGGATGGAATTGTTGTCTTTGGTACCAGGTGGATGGAATTGTTGTCTTTGGTACCTGGTGGATGGAATTGTTGTCTTTGGTACCAGGTGGATGGAATTGTTGTCTTTGGTACCTGGTGGATGGAATTGTTGTCTTTGGTACCTGGTGGATGGAATTGTTGTCTTTGGTACCAGGTGGATGGTATTGTTGTCTTTGGTACCAGGTGGATGGAATTGTTGTCTTTGGTACCAGGTGGATGGAATTGTTGTCTTTGGTACCGGGTGGATGGAATTGTTGTCTTTGGTACCAGGTGGATGGAATTGTTGTCTTTGGTACCAGGTGGATGGAATTGTTGTCTTTGGTACCAGGTGGATGGAATTGTTGTCTTTGGTACCAGGTGGATGGAATTGTTGTCTTTGGTACCAGGTGGATGGAATTGTTGTCTTTGGTACCAGGTGGATGGAATTGTTGTCTTTGGTACCAGGTGGATGGAATTGTTGTTTTTGGTACCAGGTGGATGGAATTGTTGTCTTTGGTAACAGGTGGATGGAATTGTTGTCTTTGGTACCAGGTGCATGGTATTGTTGTCTTTGGTACCAGGTGGATGGAATTGTTGTCTTTGGTACCAGGTGGATGGAATTGTTGTCTTTGGTACCAGGTGGATGGAATTGTTGTCTTTGGTACCAGGTGGATGGAATTGTTGTCTTTGGTACCTGGTGGATGGAATTGTTGTCTTTGGTACCAGGTGGATGGAATTGTTGTCTTTGGTACCAGGTGGATGGTATTTGTTGTCTTTGGTACCTGGTGAATGGAATTGTTGTCTTTGGTACCAGGTGGATGGTATTTGTTGTCTTTGGTACCAGGTGGATGGTATTTGTTGTCTTTGGTACCTGGTGGATGGAATTGTTGTCTTTGGTACCTGGTGGATGGAATTGTTGTCTTTGGTACCAGGTGGATGGAATTGTTGTCTTTGGTACCTGGTGGATGGAATTGTTGTCTTTGGTACCTGGTGGATGGAATTGTTGTCTTTGGTACCAGGTGGATGGAATTGTTGTCTTTGGTACCAGGTGGATGGAATTGTTGTCTTTGGTACCTGGTGGATGGAATTGTTGTCGTTGGTACCTGGTGGATGGAATTGTTGTCTTTGGTACCAGGTGGATGGAATTGTTGTCTTTGGTACCTGGTGGATGGAATTGTTGTCTTTGGTACCTGGTGGATGGAATTGTTGTCTTTGGTACCAGGTGGATGGAATTGTTGTCTTTGGTACCTGGTGGATGGAATTGTTGTCTTTGGTACCTGGTGGATGGAATTGTTGTCTTTGGTACCAGGTGGATGGAATTGTTGTCTTTGGTACCAGGTGGATGGAATTGTTGTCTTTGGTACCTGGTGGATGGAATTGTTGTCTTTGGTACCTGGTGGATGGAATTGTTGTCTTTGGTACCAGGTGGATGGAATTGTTGTCTTTGGTACCTGGTGGATGGAATTGTTGTCTTTGGTACCTGGTGGATGGAATTGTTGTCTTTGGTACCTGGTGGATGGAATTGTTGTCTTTGGTACCTGGTGGATGGAATTGTTGTCTTTGGTACCTGGTGGATGGAATTGTTGTCTTTGGTACCTGGTGGATGGAATTGTTGTCTTTGGTACCTGGTGGATGGAATTGTTGTCTTTGGTACCTGGTGGATGGAATTGTTGTCTTTGGTACCAGGTGGATGGTATTGTTGTCTTTGGTACCTGGTGGATGGAATTGTTGTCTTTGGTACCTGGTGGATGGTATTGTTGTCTTTGTTATCGTGTGGATGGTATTGTTGTCTTTGTTATCGGGTGGATGGTATTGTTGTCTTTGTTATCGGGTGGATGGTATTGTTGTCTTTGTTATCGGGTGGATGGTATTGTTGTCTTTGTTATCGGGTGGATGGTATTGTTGTCTTTGGTACCATGTGGATGGTATTTGTTGTCTTTGGTACCATGTGGATGGCATTTGTTGTCTTTGGTACCAGGTGGATGGCATTTGTTGTCTTTGGTACCTGGTGGATGGTATTGTTGTCTTTGTTATCGGGTGGATGGTATTGTTGTCTTTGGTACCGGGTGGATGGTATTGTTGTCTTTGTTATCGGGTGGATGGTATTGTTGTCTTTGTTATCGGGTGGATGGTATTGTTGTCTTTGTTATCGGGTGGATGGTATTGTTGTCTTTGTTATCGGGTGGATGGCATTGTTGTCTTTGGTACCATGTGGATGGTATTTGTTGTCTTTGGTACCAGGTGGAAGGCATTTGTTGTCTTTGGTACCTGGTGGATGGCATTGTTGTCTTGGTACCGGGTGGATGGCATTGTTGTCTTTGTTATCGGGTGGATGGTATTGTTGTCTTTGGTACCGGGTGGATGGTATTGTTGTATGTGTTATCGGGGGATGGTATTGTTGTCTTTGGATTGTTGTTGTAATGATGGAATTTTGTTGTATAGATGGAATAGCTGTACAGATGACATTATATAATATAAATACAGTATTATTGTTTAAATCGAGTCTGGTTTTAAAGGTGGAAATTATGTATGGATGTAATGTTGAAAAAAAATGAAGTTTTTTGTGTTAAAGTTCTAGAGACGAACTCACAAAGGTGAACTCTTTTATTATAAAGATTGTGTCGCTAAATGCGGAATATGAAGAGGGAGCAAGAGTCGTAACGATAAAGTACATATTCAAAAGATGAATCAACAGTTATAGAGGTTGTGTACAAGTTTAATTAAGATTGGGGAAAAATTTGCAAGTAGGTATAGAGATAGCCATATGTGGAGAGAGAGAGAGAGAGAGAGAGAGAGACAGAGAGAGAGAGAGAGAGAGAGAGAGAGAGAGAGAGAGAGAGAGAGAGAGAGAGAGAGAGAGAGAGAGAGGGAGAGAATGAGGGTGTGGACAGAGAGAAAGAAAAAGGATAAGGGTTTTGAGAGAGAGAGAGAGAGAGAGAGAGAGAGATTGAGAGAGAGAGAGAGATAGAGAGAGAGAGAGAGAGAGAGAGAGAGAGAGAGATGGTGTGTAGAGAGTCCTAGAGATCGAAAAGTAACCGTACGCCAAAGGTATAAATAATTTATAACATAACCCAACTCCCCTTCGGACCACCGTTTAATGACTTTTTAATTCTCCCTTGTTCCAGATTGTTTGATAATCTAATTAGCAAAGACTAGTGAAATACGTCACTGGATTTCCAAGGGTAAATTGATTGTTAGGGATGGGGGTGGGGGGGGGGCTTGGTTTATCTTGGTTCTTCGCACTTTTTCCACGAACAGATACAATGTGACATTGAATGAATCTAACTATATAAACATTATATGATTTAGTTTATGAAAGTGAATATTAGTTACATGATATTGACTGGTGAAAGTAAATGCCATTGGCTTACTTAAAAAAACAATTACCCGTGGGTTCTCTCTTTGTATTACCGGTGTCTGACATTCATACAACCTGTGAATGGCTTCCATAACTATACAGAGACTCTTTGTTAAATATGTTATTGTATACAAACCCAACTCAAACTAAGTTTTATTCTCTTAGTTCTTAACGATTATCTTACACTCCGCATGTTCGACTTTCAACTGATTCAAAATTTGGCTTAAACACACACCGCAAAAACGTTTTCTTGATGTTAACTTTAATAACAAAATCAAATTCAAGTCAAGTGTGTTTCCATTATTTATAACAGTTTTATTGACGACTTTAGGTCGGAAGGTGCGCACTGCAAGATTTTTGCTCCATGTGTCAAATAAGTTATTGCAAGATTCTTTTGTAACTTATTAGATTAAAAAAAGATAAATGAATTAATGGCAAAACTGACAACATGATAAATTATAACAAACCCTGGACTCTAATCAAAGACGATACGTAACTACGTGCAAGTTTGTATTACGTCACGTAGTCAAAATATGAACATCAGATATCTCAAACATCATTGTTTGTGTGGCTCTCATGAGTCAGGTTCATGTTGAGATAACAATGTCAGGGAAATTGTTTGTGTGGCCCTCATGAGTCAGGTTCATGTTGAGATAACAATGGCAGGGAAATTGTTTGTGTGTCTCTCTTGAGTCAGGTTCATGTTGAGATAATAATGTCAGGGAAATTGTTTGTGTGGCCCTCATGAGTCAGGTTCATGTTGAGATAACAATGGCAGGGAAATTGTTTGTGTGTCTCTCTTGAGTCAGGTTCATGTTGAGATAACAATGGCAGGGAAATTGTTTGTGTGTCTCTCTTGAGTCAGGTTCATGTTGAGATAACAATGGCAGGGAAATTGTTTGTGTGGCCCTCATAAGTCCGGTTCATGTTGAGATAACAATGGCAGGGAAATTGTTTGTGTGGCCCTCATAAGTCAGGTTCATGTTGAGATAACAATGGCAGGGAAATTGTTTGTGTGGCTCTCATGAGTCAGGTTCATGTTGAGATAATAATGTCAGGGAAATTGTTTGTGTGGCTCTCATGAGTCAGGTTCATGTTGAGATAACAATGGCAGGGAAATTGTTTGTGTGTCTCTCTTGAGTCAGGTTCATGTTGAGATAACAATGGCAGGGAAATTGTTTGTGTGTCTCTCTTGAGTCAGGTTCATGTTGAGATAATAATGTCAGGGAAATTGTTTGTGTGTCTCTCATGAGTCAGATTCATGTTGAGATAACAATGGCAGGGAAATTGTTTGTGTGTCTCTCTTGAGTCAGGTTCATGTTGAGATAACAATGGCAGGGAAATTGTTTGTGTGTCTCTCTTGAGTCAGGTTCATGTTGAGATAACAATGGCAGGGAATCGTTTATTTTTCAATTATTATTATTGGGAATTGTGTGAGCCATTTAAAAAAACAGCGAAAAGCTTTCACAGATCTGCATATAATATATCGCCATTTAACATGATTTCAATTAACGCCAGTTATTCGACTAAATTCTATAACTCGGTAATTGTGGACCACGTGACATGGATGAAAGGGAAACTTCAAGGCCGAAAATCACATTTTTGGATTGATGACATTATGTTTATTTTTAATTTATTTTTTAAAATTTTAAATATATTTTTTAAAAAGGAGGGAACTAAGTTTTAACTGAAAAAAGCATATGATATTTCGTTACAAACAGATTTAAGCATTGCATACAGTAATCGTAAGTTAAGCAACTAAAACGCATTTGCATTTCTGTAATATTGATAGTAGTGAGATGTTTTTCTGCTTTCTATTCCCAGATCTGAGCAATGATTCGTTTCATTAAAACTGATTCTCTTCACTGGTGACATTACGTTTTGAGAAATAATTGGAATGAAATTTCAACAAATGTTGCTGTTTTCTTTGCCATTTTCTTCCTAGCCTGTTGTTTGACACCTCAGAGAATACAATAGCAATATGTGTGAGAAACTAAATAACTCTAACAGTAATAATTGAAGTTTGTTACGCTAAGTTGAATTCAGTAGAATTTTTTTTTAAAAAAGCATTGAACTACATGATGTTGATAGTGTAAGATGAAGTAGCAAATATTGAATTCACTCTTGACTGGTGTCTGTGTCTTACTGTAATAAGTGTTTGTGTCTTACTGTAATAAGTGTCTGTGTCTTACTGCAATAGGTGTCTGTGTCTTACTGTAATAGGTGTCTGTGTCTTACTGTAATAAGTGTTTGTGTCTTACTGTAAGAGGTGTATGTGTCTTACTGTAATAAGTGTTTGTGTCTTACTGTAATAGGTGTCTGTGTCTTACTGTAAAAAGTGTTTATATCTTACTGTAATAGGTGTCTGTGTCTTACTGTAATAGGTGTCTGTGTCTTACTGTAATAAGTGTCTGTTTCTTACTGTAATAAGTGTATGTGTCTTACTGTAATAAGTGTCTGTGTCTTACTGTAATAAGTGTCTGTGTCTTACTGTAATAAGTGTCTGCGTCTTACTGTAATAAGTGTCTGTGACTTACTGTAATAAGTGTCTGTGTCTTACTGTAATAAGTGTTTGTGTCTTACTGTAATAAGTGTATGTGTCTTACTGTAATAAGTGTATGTGTCTTAATGTAATAGGTGTTTTCAACCTGGTCTTCAATTAGGGCTCCACGTGTTCTTTAAAAAGGTTCCACGACCACGCTACAGAATTGTGGTAAACAGTGCTTCCTATGGATAGTCATACTGATTTGTGTGTGACTGGGGCATAATCTACTTAGAGTCGTTCCTGTGCAGTCGGTACCCGAGTCAGAGATATGGGACCTCACGAAGACACAACGAGGGCGTGACCTAATTCTATTGCCCAAACATCAAGAATTAGCTGAAAGCTTCTATACTTAATTGCTAAGTCGAAAGTGTGAAAAATACAAACACCATCTATTACCATGAGATTATATATCAGAAAGGAGTGATTATACATCAACATAAAGAAATTAATTAGAGGCTGTTACAAAAGGTGTATAAAATCATTGGCAACAGCATGTATGGTATTAAGAAATATATGATGAGTTAGAAGTTGTTTTAAAAAACTGACCTTTTGGATAAGTTATTCTCTGTTCAGTTGTGCCATCACAAAAATAATGTGATGATTTTGCTTAAACTATTAATTAACAATTTTTTAATTTTATATGCTAAAAATTCCGAAAATAACAACATTTTCATCAAAATCTCTATTTTTGAAAGATGTACCGAATTTCGGCTCCGGCTCTGGTAAATCCGGAATCCGGCCATTTTTACAAATCCGTCTCCGGCTTCGGCTCCGGTACGAATTTGCCGGATTTGGGCCGAATTTGGCAATAGTACAGTAGTACTTCCAGTTTAGTATCTCTCGCTGACGTAAATAATAATTAAAAAAAAACAACAACAAACAAACAAATTTAAAACAAACACTCATTTTGAATTTTAATGGTGAATTATTCCATGAGTTTGTGGGACTTGAATACAGTGGTACGTCGGTATGTGTCTGCTTTGGTATAAGTACAAATCGGTATACGTCCTGTTTCGACGCGAAACATTTTGCTTGGTATACGACATTTATTTGGAATACAACCTGCGTGCTAGAACGTGTATGAGGTCGTCCATAAATGATGTCACGCGATTTTTGCCGATCCCCCCCCCCTCTCGTCACACGTCCTCACAAAAATTTAACCTCCCCTAATATGACGTCATAATGTTTCACCCTTCCCCCACCCCCATTAACAGCCTTATTTCTTATTTGAAAAAGAGCCTTTTCAAATCACATTATGTCACTAAAGTATGTTTTCAGTTAAGTGTAAGGCTGCACTCTAATATCGTAACACGCGAGAAGCCATTAAGAGGTCATTAAATAAATTGTAAGCAATAATAGATTTAAGTTGAACTTTTATTTAAAGTTGCGTGCTTTAATGTGACGTCACAGTTGTTTAAAACAACAACTAACCCTCCCCCTCGTCACACATCATCACAAATTTGTGAACCTCCTCCCACATGGGTGCGCGACGTCATTTATGGAAGGCCCGTTTGAGTAAAAATGGCACATTATGCAGCACAATGTTCCCTTTAAGCTGCGCGGCTCCACGGCCAAGCAGATATCTGACTGACGATGCGCAGCGATTTAGAATTTCCGCGCAGTAAATTTGTTAAAATATAGCACAAAAATTTTGCACACAAGATTTTTTACTTTGCACACGGAGCAACGAACCTTAGAGGGAACATTCATCGCGCATGCGTAGCATGTATTAATAAATGCAAACCGCGCGATACTAAAGTGTGTGAGTACGGCAGTTGCTACCATTCAATGAACAATTCGTGCAATAACTATAACTGTCACTGTTTTTGACAGTTGTAACTGAGCTGCCAGTTTGCCAACCGAAAACAGTATGAAAACTAAAAACTGAAACTGAAAACTAAAAATTAAAATGACTAAATTAACATTATGTGCTTATTTTTGTTTCATCTTGAACTTATGGATCTTACTTAATATTACTTTTTCGAATGTAATTATTTTACATTTCAATGATTCAATATGAGTATATGTCATCATGGTCATGTCTATAGTAATGAACACCAGTAATGAACAGTCGAGTGACTCCATTCACATAAGTCAAGTTATTTAGTATGATATTTGGTTTTTTATTTGTAAATCCGGCTCCGGCATCCGGCCGAATCTCACTTCATAAATCTGGCAAGTCCGGCTCCGGTCGGATTTTAGAAAATTGAATCCGGTACACTTCATTTTTGAATACTTGTATGACGAAAAATACATAAATAAAAATATGCGTGTTGACAGTAATGCCTTTAACCTACCTATAAAATAATTTCTAAAATTTGACAACAAAAAAGCTTTTCACTAGACTTTGAATAAATTTTTGAAGAGATGTACTCCAAATATCAGACACTTAACGATGCAAAATTTATCAGCTAATCCCCTATTTAATCTTCTAGATATATAAATATCAAAGTAGGCCTATGTCTGTGTGTGTGCTTGTCCTTTGTAGCTGACTAAACCATTCACCCGATCGTCATGAAACTTTTGGAGACTGTTAAGTATGCTCCCGGAATGGTAACACTCATGGGGCACCGGGGGCCCATAATGTCATATTTGCTTATATGAGCTATATAAACATTAGTTTAAGTGCTAGCTACTGTGTAACTTGTTGGATCTTAACCAAACTTTGTATATAAAAACTTGACAACCAATATTAAAATACTATAGGGCAATGAACTCCTAAATAAAATTCCTTCAGGGCTGGTGCCCAAAAATGTCTTTTTTCTTAAACTTTTAAGATTTTATTCCCCATTCAATTATTAACTATCTTGAAAAATAATGATAAATGTATCCATTATTATCCATATTGAAATGAACAGGTGTTTTGAACTATATATCTTGCACTGAATTGGCCCTGGAGCCCTTAGTGTTGTATTTTGCTTATATGAGCTATATAAAATTTAGTTTATGCATTAGCTGCTAAGTAAATGAATGGATCTTAACCAAACTTTGTATTTAAGAACTTAGCCAATATTGAAATACGATAGGGCTCTGAACTGAATTCCATTCCTTTGGGGCAGGGGGTCCAAAATGTCTTTTTAGTAAACTTTTAAGAGGTTATTTCCCATTCAATTATCAACGATCTTGAGAAAGATAGATAAATATATCCATTTTAAAATTGATTGAAATGAACAGGTGTTTTGAATTTTATATCTTGCACTGAATGGGCCCTGGGGTCCTTAATTTCGTTTTTTTGTGTGCATATATGAGCTATATACAAATTAGTTAATGGGTTAGATATTGATTAATTAAATCAGGGGTTCCCAACCAGTGGTGCATGCACCCCCAAGGGGTGCATGAGCAGGTTCCAGGGGGTGCATTGTCGATTCAGAGAAAAAAAAAGAAAAAGAGGAAGAAAAAAAAAGAAGGAAAAAAAAGAAGGAAAAAAGAGAAAGTAAAAAAGGAAAGAAAAACTGATAATCGGAAAATGTAAACCATAAGCAAGGCATGCTGCGTCAAATGGCACCCATATACAACCTTTTTGATAGGAGATAGTCGTTCGCTCATCGTTCTGCGCATGTTGAGAATTGACGGAAAAACTTTTTCGCAAAATGAACGGTTCACTCTACTTGTTCCTCGGAATTTCGTGCTTCCTTTATGGAAAAATCCTGTGCAATGACAACATGAAGCCTGTTAGACTACGAGAGCACTTGGAGAAAGTCCATCCATTCAATTCCAAGGACAGTGTTGAGGTCTTCAAGCAGAAGAGAGCTCGCTCCTTGCCCAAGCTTAGATTTCTTTGTCACATAAACCTGAACTGGAGGCATCCTTTAAGGTTGCATATCTTATTGCAAAGAACAAGAAGCCCCACACCATTTGAGAAACTTTGGTGAAGCCTTGTGCTCTGGAGATGGTGTAACTGATGTGTGGTCACTAGCAAAGGAAGCATGTTGAGAAAGTCCCTTTGTCCAATGACACTATTCATTCAAAGATTAGTGACATGGCTGCAGACATTCTGGATCAAGTCTTGCTCGAGATGAGAAGCAGCCCTTTTCCGTTTAGCATGCAGCTCGATGAATCTACTAATGTAGCACAATGCAGTAAGCTACTTGTATTTGTGAGATATGTTCACAGTGGATTGCTGAAGGAGGAATTTCTCTTTTGTAAGCCACTCCTAGCTACTACCAAAGCTGCTGATGTGCTGCAGCTATTCAGGGCATTTTTCACTGAAAACCAGTTTGACTGGACTTCAAGAATTTCTTCAATTTGCACAGATGGTGCTCCCTCCATACTCAGTAATAAGTCAGGATTTTCAGCACTGGTAAAGAAATAAGTTACAGATATTGTCACTACACACTGTATCCCTCATCGTCAGGACATGGCATGCTAAACTCTACCTCCAACCTTGAAGTCAGTTCCTTCTACTGCAATCAAAGTTAAATTTTATCCGCTCACATGCCTTGAACCACCGCCTCTTCAAGTTGTTCCGTCAGGAGGTGGGCTCTGAGCATGAAGTTCTGCTCTACCACACTGAGGTTCGCTGGTTGTCCAGGGGTCGGATACTTTCTCGGTTAGTAGAACTGAGAGTGGAGCTTGCCATTTTCTTGCCAGAAAAAGTGAGGGACCTTGCTGACAAGTTTGACTGTCCAAATTTCATTCATTACTTGGCATACCTGGCTGACATCTTCTCCATCTTGAATGAGTTGAACACATCTCTCCAAGGACCTGCTGTGACTGTAATGGATGCTACTGAGAGATTTCAAGCCCTCCTTAAAAACTGCCACTATTCCAACGACGACTAGAAAAGTCCAACTTGGCCAACTTTCCATTCTTGGATGAAGTTGTAATATCTGCTTCAGGAGGAAGCACTGAGGGATCACTGCCTGACAACATCAAAGGGGAAATTTCAGAGCACCTTTCAACATTGCAAAGGTCCTTTGATGGGTATTTCTGTCAAGACATTGCTAGGAAAGACCTTTGGATTCGCAATCCTATTCTTTGTGACTTGGAAAACATTGATGACAGTGACCTTGCTAAAGATTGATTGATTTGAGAACCAGAGAAGTACAGAGGAGTGCCTGCAGTTGAAATACCTTGATTGAATTTTAGTGCGCCCAGCTAGATTCCTACCCACAACTAGCCAAGAGGGCAGTACTGACTCTCCTTCCATTTGCCACAACCTATCTCTGTGAAGCAGGATTCTCCACACTTTTGACGATTAGAACCAAGGCAAGGAATAAGTTGAATGCAGAGGATGACATGAGAGTTGTTCTGTCTGAAACAGTCCCCAAATTTAAATCGCTGATTGATCATAAGAAGCAGCAGATCTCTCATTAAATTCCCTGTTGCCTATTGTCAAAACTGTTGTGTTCCTAAAATAAACATAGTCTATTATGAATTTTCTGCAAGTTTCATGAGGGGGTGCATGAACTTTTTTTGGGCATCTGAAGGTGTGCATGGACCCCAAAAAGTTAGGAACCACTGAATTAAATGGATCTTGAGCAAACTTTTTATACAAAAACTTGGGAGCCCATATTGAAATAATAAAGGGCAATGAATTTCTAATGTCCATTTCTTCGGGGCCTGGGGCCCCAAATGTCTTTTTTTTCGTATTTGTTTAAGATATTATTTCCCACTCAGTTTTTAATGATCTTGAGAAATATATCCATGACGAAACTGAATTAAAATGAACAGCGTTTAGAAATTTACATCTTACATTGAATGGGCCCGGGGCCCCCTTAATGTCTTTTTTTATATTAGCTATATAAAAATTAGTTTAAGCGTAACATACTGAAAAAATTAATGGATCTTGACCACTCTTACATAAAAACTTAAAATTCTATATTAAATAACTTTAATTAGTTCTCTCGGGGCTGGGGGCCCAAAATGTCTTTCTTTAGTAAACATATTATATTTTATTTCCAATTCAATTTTTAACAATCTTGAGAAATGTAAATAAATGTATGCATTAGGAAATTGATTGAAATGATCATGTGTTCCGAACTTAACATTTTACAACGAATGGGCCCGGGCCAATCAATATAATTTTTTTGCTAATATGAGCTAATATAATAATAATTTGTTTATGCGTTACTTACAGAGTAAATGGATGATCTTAACCAAAACTTTGTAAATAAAAACCGGATAGCCCATAATAAAATAATATAGGGCAGTGAACTCCATTCCTTCATGGCCGGGGGCCCAAATGTCTTTTAATGGATTTATCTTGTCCAATCTTGTTACATAAATACGTGACAGTCCATAATAAAAATACTATGGGACATTGAACTTCCATTCCTTTTTTTCCCTGGTCCAATTAAACAAAATATTAATTTTTAATTTTTTTAAACTTTTTTTTTGTAAAGATGTTCTTTCCCATTCGATTTTACATGATGTAGACACATATTAACACACATACCCATCGCGATCCAGATTACATTATACGAGTATAGAAATTTATAAATGTATATCTTACAACAGGGGTGGGCAAACTACGGCCCGCCAGAGGTTATTGTGCGACCCGAAGGCATGTACATGTTGAGATCTTATGTCGAAGTTAATTTTCTTTGTTTAGAATTTTCGCAATATTTTAAAAATTTATTCCGAGTGTTTGATTCGAATCCATGGATATTAAAACGGTTTAATAGCCCAAGAATCAGTGATCATTAGTCACTAGCCATATTGGTGGTTTTGTAAACATTGTAATTTAAAAGCGAATAGACGTTGATTTAACCATGAGTGCTGCAAAAATAAAAATTTAACATTTAAAAAAGAATTGTGGACAAATGTCATGCATTTAATGACGAATGGGCCGCTAAATATTGCTTCACCAGCGTTAGCAGCAAAGCAGTCTACTTGCTGTGCCATGTGTGTGAACGTCTTTAAGGAGTACAACATAAAAAGACACCACCAAACAAAACATTTGGTTTTCGGGCACAATGTAACGACCGATGAGAGAAAAAGGAAGTGCCAGGAGTTGATTAATAATTTTAAAAAGCAGCGATCTGTGTTCACTAAAAGTCAAGATGCTGCAACCGAAACCAGTTTGTTGCTGTCCAATAAGACAAACAAGTCTTTTTCTGACAGCAAGTTCATCAAAGAATGCTTGTCAGATGCAGCTATATGTGTCCAGAACAGAAAACACAATTTGATAGCATTTCTTTATTAAAGAGAACTGTTGTCAGTTGTGTTGAAAAAATTAATGACAATTTGTTGCACTAACTTCGAGATGCAAGCAAATAATTTTTGTGATACTTTCTTGCGATCGACGACAGTACCGATGGACAAAACACATCGCCATTGTTGGTATTTATACGGGGAATAAACACCCGTTTTGAGGTTACCGAAGAATTATATAATGTTGAGCCAATCAAAGACACTGGGTTGGTGTAGAACAAGATAGCAAGTGTAAAAACCGATGAAGCACGTGCTTTGACTAGAAAAAACGTAGGTCTTGTGAAGTTGATTAAAAATAAAAATTAAAGAAGAATATCCTGACCACACACTCTTACCTCTCCACTGTGTCATCCATAGGAAAGTCTGTGTAAAGCTGCGTTGAATATTAAGCATGTTATTGAACCAGTTAGTGTGATAGACCGCATCAGAGCCAAAGCACTTAACCACAGGCAGTTGATGGCACTTAACCACAGGAAGTTCTGGGCACTGCTTGAAGATTTGGAAACTGAATATTATGATATTATCTACCACAGCAGTGTCCGCTGGCTGAGCCTGGGCCAGATATTGAGGCGAATGTGGGATCTCAAGGAAGAACTAGTTATGTTCCTGGAGATGGTTTTGTTTGTGACCTTGTTACTAACATTGTTAATGAGGAGTGGAAGTCAGACTTCATGTTTGGTATGACATTATTGAAAAGTGTAATGAACCGAATTTCATACTTCGCGGCAATAGCTTGTTGACACATGAAATTTATGTGCATGTTAAATCATTTCAGGCAATGCTCTCCCTGTTCTCCAGATAAGCAGGTGAAAACCAGTTTTGGCATTTTCCTTTGCTGAAACAGAAAACCATTTCTGGTGAAACGGCTGACAAGTATAAGGCTCAGTTGAATGCCTTGGCTGTGAAATTTGAAAGGAGGTTCCAAAACTTCAAGAACCTGGAACTCTTCATTATCCTCAGTTCGCCATTTAGTGTAGAAGCTGATTCAGCCCCAGAGGATATACAGTTAGAGCTGCTTGACTGA
This sequence comes from Ampullaceana balthica, assembly GCA_944989445.1. NCBI lineage: Eukaryota > Metazoa > Mollusca > Gastropoda > Lymnaeidae > Ampullaceana > Ampullaceana balthica. The sequence continues at coordinate 53,870 of CALYLW010001447.1, forward strand.
AAAGCAGATAATGACCTGAAGGAGAAGTTAGAGTCAGTTCTTCTGCTGGATTATTATGGATATTTGCCTGCACAATATTTCCACAATTAAAAATAACTTTGCTGCCAAACTTTTGTCACTATTTGGGTCCACATATATCTGTGAGCAAGCTTTTTCTTGCATGAAAATAAACAAGTCTAAGAACAGATCGATGTTGACTAACTGCAATATGAATGCAGTCATGCGAATCACAACCAGTAAACTGTTTTCAGAGTTCAAGAACATAATCCTATATTGTGAACAGTTACATACTTCTCATTAATTATAATTGTACTCTATGGTGAGCTTATATGTAAATTATGTTCCTACTTCTTCATAGTTATGACAGATAATTAAAAACTTTTGTAGAAATAATTATGAACTAGAAACTGTTGCAGTTCGTATTTTAAAATGTACAGTAATGTACATGTGTAATAGAGTGTGAATGTGAAATAAAATGACAAGTACATGTTTATAATAATTAATTCATATATTATACGTTGTAAATTTTAATTGAAGTAGACAAAATATACATGCGGCCCACCTATAACTATATTGTTCTCAATGCGGCCCTCCGCAGAAAAAGTTTGACCACCCCTGTCTTACACCATTTAGGACGCCCGGGACTTTTATGTTCTATAGTGATATACGCTTTAGAGCTATTATTTTAGTCAACCGATCGCCCTGATAATTTAATAATTTGTTGAGTACAATGGCAATAAAAAAATTTAATTATCACTCATTTTGGGGCCGGGGCCCCTTAATATCGTTCTTTTTTTAAGTAACCTTTTTAAATAATATTTTATTTATCCGTTTGCTAACAAACTTGGAATTTTTTTTTGTTGCACAATTCCACGAATGTTTCTGGCATAATTGTTTTTAAAAAGTACCAATCATTGGTTTCATTGAATTTATTCCTTTTTACTGAGATCGTTCCAACAACCCACAGGTCCGCTAGCATGACATAATTTATGACCTCACGTTGCTGCGGTGCTAGTGTTGCTATGAAAGAAAAGGTTTGGAAAGAGGCTTATCATGTTATGTAAATGGTTAGATTATGTTCTGTGCGTGCCATCGCAAGATTGGATTATGATATGGGTGTAACGTCACAAAGATGGATTATGCTCTTTGTGAGGTCAAATGGTTGGCTTATGATTTGTGTGTGACGTCATTTGGTTAGACTATGTTCTGTGTATGACATAAAATTGTTTGATTATGTTTGTTTGTTACGTCACATGACTGGATTATGTGCTATGTGTAACGACGCAGAGTTTGTTATTGCTGTGTTTAAGGTTAAGAGTTAAATAAGTCATAAAAACGCTATAGATTTCAGGGTGACTAAAGAAATAAAAAGCGTGCAAGTTAACCTGATTGAAAATTTCAAATTTTTACAAGTCATCATTTTATAAGAGAAGCAATTTTTCAGTTCTGGAGAATATATTATTACAATATAATATACAAAATTGCCAAATTTTACAATAAGACTTAGATGAATTGATAAAATGGGAAACTATCTGGAGTATGTCTTTCCACCCAGAAAAGTGCCAACTGTTTAGAGTAACAAAGAAAAAGAAACAAATTAATTCAAAATATGTCATTCATGGAAAAGAACTGACCCAAACTAAAGATGAAAAATACTTAGAAGTAATAATAAATGAGAAACTATCATGGAATCCCCATGTCAATGAAGTTATTTAAAAATAAATAAAACCTTAGGCTTTATAAAAGGAAACTTTTACAAATGTGATAGAGATATAAAACTAAAATGTTACCTCACTTTGGTGAGACCTGTACTAGAATATGCATCTTCTTTATGGGACTCATCCAACAAAGATAACATTGATAAACTAGAACAAATTCAAAAAGAGCTGCCGGATTCCTTACTGGAGAATATTCTAAACTTACAAGAATAACACCATTAGTTAAATCATTAAACCTTGAAACACTAGAGGATAGAAGAACCAAGAGGAAAGTAGTCATAAGGCAATTAATTCTAATTTACAACAGAACACACGAAAAAACTTATACAACACTCAGACATTCATAAGGATAAAAACACCTTCCTTATTCCGTATGCAAGAACAAACACATACAAATTCTCGTTTTTCCCGTCCGGAATTCGGGCTTGGAAAGGGTTGCCTGATTAAACCAGGAAAACCAACACTTTATCAACATTTAAAAGTCTAATAAGAATGCAGGACTATACACAAACCATAGATAAGCGTAGAACGCGATAATCTTCTGTATAGAAGGAGCGTCTGTAAAAAATAAGATAAGATAAAGTATTGCTATCTTTACATTTATTATTTTCGTGTTTCTCATTCATTCCGTGCTTTGTGATATTCCATATATGCCTCAGTTTAAAGCGGCACAAATTGCTCAAGAATCAAACCGACTCATAAAGAATGGCAAACTAACTCAGCTAAAATCATTGCAAGCTCCGAATGATATCAAGGGGGCACGTAATCGTGTCGGAATTTAAACATTGCTGCTGACATCTCAGTAATTTTGCCTTAAAATGTCCTTGAAATAAAACAAACCCGTAAAAACAAAGTTTTTGACCATAAATCCCTTATATATGAGACATAACTAACTATTGATTATTTTCAAACTCGACAAACATTTACAGACTGAATCTGTCTTAACTCAACTTTGATTCATAACCCTGTGGTGGGTGGGGGTGGGAGAGGGGAAAAGCCTGGTCACCGATTGCTGGTCCGAGCTCAGCGTGACACGTAAAATGTAAACAAAAGCACGCCGGTACTTCGATGTGTCGCGTCAAAGCGTCAACTCATACTATCACGTGGTAAAAAACAATAACAAACAATGAATTTGAATTACATGCGTTATATAAGGATAAACTAAAATGCATAAATTTAATTACGGTACGTTCGATCGATCTGAAATTTTGATTCGATGCATTGTTAGGTGAGACGGGTCCGTGTGCCAAATTGCTGCTCGATCGGATCTCTGGAAGTGGGTCATTTTTTACTTTTATTTTTCCGCCCACCCAAGACAGACAGAGAGATGACGAGACGGCGGTGAAGTTAATATAAGGGATTTAATAAAACAAACCCGTAAAAACAAAGTTTGTGATTATAAATCCCTCATATATGTGTCATAATTAAAAGTATTGATCATCTTTAAACGCGACAAACATTTACAGACTGTATCTGCCTTAACTCCTGCTGTATAACCGGGGGGTGGGGGGTGGGAGAGGGATAAGGTCTGGTCACCGATCGCTGGACCAAGCTCAGCGTGACACGTAAAATGTAAACAAAAGCACGCCGGTACTTCGATGGGTCGCGTCAACGCATGACTGAACAATCCCGTGGGTAAAAAAACAAAAAAAACAGTGAAATTGAATTACATACCTCGTATAGAGATAAACTAAAAATGCATTAATTTAATTACGGTACGTTCGATCGATCTGAAATTTTGAGACGATGCATTGTTAGGTGACACGGGTGCGTGTGCCAAATTTCAGCTCGATGGCATCACGGGAAGTGGGTCATTTTTTACTTTTGTTTTTCCGCCCGCCCAAGACAGAGAGACAGAGATCACGACAGACAGAGACGGCGGTGAAGTTAATACAAGGGATTTAAAAACAAAGTTTTTGACTATAAATCCCTTTATAGGGGAAAAGTCTGGTCTTCCATCGCTTGACCGAGCTCAGCGTGACACGTAAAATGTAAACTAAAGCACGTTGGTGCTTCGATGGGTCGCCTCAACGCGTCAACTCAAACTTTCACATGGACAAAAACAATAACAAACAGTGATTTTGAATTACAAACGTTATATTAGGATAAACTAAAAATGCATTAATTTAATTACGGTACGTTCGATCGATCTGAAATTTTGATACGATGCATTGTTAGGTTGGACGGGTCCGTGTGCCAAATTTCAGCTCGATCGGATCACGGGAAGTGGGTCATTTTTGACTATTGTTTTTCCACCCGCCCATGAGATGACGACAGACAGAGAGACAGAGACGGCGGTGAAGTTAATATAAGGGATTTAAAAAGTAATCAACAACTCGAACGCTGTATTCGCAAGTACAGCGCGTCACACCCCTTCATTACATTCTACGTTAGCTATAAATGACCAGGCAAAACTGAGGATTAGCATGCAGGGGAATTAATAGCCAAACATTGACTTATTTGCCAGAGTTAAAACAATTAATATTAAAACAGGTTAAAATCACGACTCCATTGCGATCGTGCATGTTACGTTTGGAAATGTTACAAAGACTCTGATGAGGTTTATCGACCAAACGCTTTTAAGTTTTATATTGATAATTTCTATAGTGCCACTATCCTAAAACTAGAATCAATTTCATAATTTTTTACAATGGAATCTTTTTACAATTTTAATCAGCAGTCGACCTAATTTGACACTGCTATATGGTATTAAATGTATTCAGCGTTCATTACATAAAATATGATATCACCAAAGTTCAATGAATAATAAATATGTAACAAATTTTGTTTTTACTAAAAACTATTTAAATACAACTTGGTCTTTAAATACACGTAAAACTGAATTTAACATGTTTCCATACGCCTATTATGATGATGTTCCTAATAAAACCTTAGATCAGTCGAGTTTTTCAGATACTATGGTGTAAATTTTGCATCAGGTGGGATATTTGTAGATTTGGAATTTGTTTCCCTTTTTAAAATAACTTACCTTTGTGACTGTTCGTGTAATATCTTGGGATATAAACTCATCCAATTCCCAATGTTTATTTCATACCCCAAAAAATGGCGCTCTTACATATCCACGGTAAAATAGAAGTTGAAGTAAAAACTTATTCTTTCTTTGTATGTTGTCTATTAAGGTATTTTTACCACTCACTTTAGACACAATCGTAGTTCTCAACACCTGGCAAGGGTTATTCATGTTACTAGACTCACTCAATTCTCAGACTTGTAGCTCAAAACATGTGTCCTTTGAGATGCATTTTAATCACGTGATTGTTAGATAACTTGAAATTAGTACAGGAAAGGTGGTCAATAGTTTGCACACAGCTGTAAATCATTATATGTTGTTTAGATGACCAATCTCACAACAATTTTTAAACGAACAACTTTCATATCACTTAGATTCACAAATACAATTATTAGAGCACATACATAAAGAGGTCCTTATATACATTGACAGGATCATTCTCTCTCCCTGTTGGAGGCTTTCCGCTGTCACACCAGATTCGTGGTATAGCTCGTTAAAAGTGACCATCAATGAATCATCTATATGTTTGCAATCTTTGTTAACATTGCTCAGGGATGACATGTCTAATTATTGTTTTATAAACTTTCTTTGGCATTTAAATTCTGAGGTATAATAAAGCTAAAAGAAAATCAACCTCACATTCGCAATTTAAATTGTAGGTTATTGTTATCCAATTAAAATTCGTATACTGCACTTATTTCAATGTAAAGTAGAAAATACAATAAAATTAGGCTTCTATTATGGACATAAAATAATGTTATGGGGGTAGGGTTAAAGGTTGGTGGTGTTGGGGGAGCTAAGACGAAGTCTACAATTCTTTAGATTCGTAATAAATTGTCTCCCATGGACCGATGAGTCAGCCTTTGAAAAATTGAAAGACTAATTTCATGAGATTCGGGAAGACACCTCCTGCCCCGGTGAGCCCAGATGTTCTAAACACGAGCCGGCGTGCGTCAGTTAAATCAATACCTTCTCTCTCCGATGAACCACAAGACCCTTTGTTCTCACCGGAAGCTGAATGGTGTCTTAAAACAATGGACTTGTGACTAGGCAATTCCTTTTCAAACTATTATAAATATTCTCCTCCGCTTTAAAAACCACCTGCCAATAAAGTTTTTTCTTTACAAGAAAAACAAACATGGATACTTCCACCGTTTTTCTATAATTTATAATTTAATCTAGGCCTACGCCTTATCTAAGCCGATTTGAATAAAATTAAACAACCACGCAATAAACAACCCCGTAAAAACAAAGTTTTGACTATATGTCTCTTATATATGTATCACTGCCATAAGCGTACATCTTGCTACGGTGTGACAAGCATTTACATACTGAAACCGACTGATATCCCCTGGCTGTAAAAACGATGTGGTCACGGATGGCTGGCAGAAACTCCAGCAAGGGACACGTGATTGTAAACAACAACAGACGCTACATTGACTTATATAGAGTTAAACTAAATGCATTAGTTTAATTACGGTACGTTCGAGGGATCTGAAGTTTTGATACGATGCATTGTCAGGTGACACGAGTTTATGTGCAAAATTTCAGCTCGATAGCATCACGGAAAGTGGGTCATTTTTAAATCCCTTATATTAACTTCGAAATCTTGTCTCTCTGTCGTCATCTCTGTCGTTCGCGGCGGGCGAAATAATGAAAGTAAAAAAGTACACACTTCCCGTGATGCTATCGAGCTGAAATTTGGCACATAGACTTGTGTCACCTAACAATGCATCCTATCAAAAATGTCAGATCGATAGAACGTACCGTAAACAAATTACTGTATTTTTAGTTTATTTCTATATAACATATGTAATTCAATTTCACAGTTTGTTATTGTTATTCCACGTGCCAGTTGGGTTCAAGCGTTGACGCCACCCATCGATGTACCGGCGTGCTTTTGTTTAAATTTTACGTGTCACGCTGAGCTCGGTCCAGCGATCGGTGACCAGACATTTCCCCTCTCCAACCCCCCCCCCAGGGTTATACAGCAAAGGGGAGTTAAGGCAGATTCAGTCTGTAAATGTTTGTCGCGTTTGAACATGATCAATACTTTTAATTATGTCTCATATATAAAAGATTTATAGTCAAAAACTTTGTTTTTAACGGGGTTGTTTAATTAAATCCATTATATTAACATCATCGCCGTCTCTGTCGTTCGTCGTCGGGCGGAGAAAGAAAAGTAAAAAATGACACACTTCCCGTGATGCTATCGAGCTTTTGTACATAGACTCGTGTTAACTAACAAAGCATCGTATCAAATTTTCAGATAGATCGCATGTACCGTAATTAAATTAATGCATTTTTTAAAGTTTATCTCTATATAACATATGTAATTCAAATTCACGGTTTGCTATTGTTTTTCTTTCACGTGCCAGTTAAATTCACGCGTTGACGCCACCCATCGATGTTGACCCCCTTCCCATGCCTTCCCCCAATTTTAAAGTCAGGGGATATCACTCGATGTCAGTCTATAAATGTTTGTCGCGTTTGAACATAATCAATACTTTTAGTTATGTCTCATATATAACGGATTTATAGTTAAAAACTTTGTTTTTACGGGGTTGTTTTTATTTTGGACTTTTGTTTTTCCGCCGCGAACGACACGATTTCGAAGTTAGTATAAATGATTTAATAACCGAACACCGTGTACTCTACGCCAGCGACAAACGTAACATAATATTCTATTCGATTACCACGGCGGATGTTATGTGATAATACAAGAAAACTTTGATTCGTCCTTGAACTTGATATACAGCCAAGGACCACAATGGAACAGTGAACAATTTGCCGATATTTGATGAAATCTCGGTGAACACGATGAGTGACAGCAGTTAAAGTCCCCACGGAGCTAAATATAGATCGTCGTGATCGTCGTATCATATAAAACAGGACAGGTCTGAAGGTTGGCTGACAGGTGTGAGAACTGGTCATCCGTCCCGATGATGCCCCTTGTCATGTGATCCCAGGTTGTAAAAAAATAACATTTAAATTTTTTTAATTCAGCCCTCATTGCTTGTTCATTATTTATGTGTTTCTAAGATGATACAACCATAAACAATTATTTCTTTTTAGAATTTACCAAAATTTATGAGACATAATCGAGGTTCAAAACAAAAAAATAATTGCAGTTATTTACCAGCAAATTAGGATTTCAAAAAAAAATGATTTATGTCGTAGCTTGTCATCTATATTTGTATATTCATCACCCGAGTTTGCTTTACGACTTTAAAAAATTACCATAATTAGTGTGTAAAAAAATAAGACGATATAATGTGAATGCTTTCAATGTCCTTAATAACATTACAATGTGAACCTACACATTTGGACCCCGAACTTTTAAACCCATTGGCTAAGATAAGCGGTTTCGGACTAAATATTGAGTTGAAAATAAAAACTATGAAACAATATCTCATATATATATATATATATATATATATATATATATATATATATATATATATATATATATATATATATATATATATATATATATATGTATATATATATATATATATATATATATATATATATATGTAATACACCAGAACAAGCACAAGCCGCGAGCAAATAAGCATGATGAATGACCCTCGCTAGGGTCGACCAATCATAGTTTATGGTTGGCAAGCGAGGGTGGTGAAGGGTGGGGGGAGGTAACAAAAACCACAGTGCGCATGTCTCGAGATCAACAATGCGTCAGCGGTTCCACTCTCCCTCCCTACGTTCACTGGCGTTGTTTTCATTTCTTCTTGCTGCTGTTTGTGTCAGTTCTCCCCCCCCTGCCTTCTTTGCACTATTTATGAGCAAGTCTGCGGTGTATGTTACGCCACGGGTCGTATCTAGTATATATAAAACTAGATACGACACGCGGCGAAGAATGCGCCGCAGACTTGCTCATCATAGATAGTGCAAAGCAAAAGGGGGGAGGGTGAGAGAAGGACACAAACAGCAGCACGAATTAATGGAAAAAAGCGAGTAAACGTGTAGACATGTGCACTGCGGTTGTTGTTACCTGCGTCCACCCTTTACTATTATCCCTTAACAACCATAAACTGTAATTGGCCGACCCTAGCGAGGGTTAGTCATGTTCACAAAAAGGAGGAAAGGAACGAGCAGAAATAAACATTTTTTAAAATTAAAATTAAACAACCCTGTAAAAACAACATTTTTGACAATAAATCCCTTATATATGAGACGTAACTAAAAGTATTGATTATGCTCCATATAATAACCATCGCGCGACAAACATTTACAGACTGAACGCGACTGAACTCCCTTGCTGTAAACACGAGGATGTGGTCGTGGATGGCTGGAGTGAACTCAGTGACGCGTGAATATAAACAATTACATACAGATACATTGAGTTATATAGAGATAAACTAAATATGCATTAATTTAATTACGCTTGACTGGCGTAACAATGGTCACTTGTTCGAATCCATGTGAAGGCAAGCATTTGGTCTACCCAGCTCCTAGTGGGTACTCGATATCAGTAGGGGAAGTAAAGGCGGCTGGGCATTGTGCTAGCCACACAATCCCCTCGTATGCCGTGGCTATTGAAACTTGTGAACGCTACTTCACTTGCCCTTACTTGACTTCACATGGTCTGAAAAGGGAACTATTAATACTACTTTTACTATAAAGAGATAAACTAAAAGTGCATTAATTTAATTACGGTACATTCAATCGATCTGAAATTTTGATACGATGCATTGCTAGATCACACAAGTCTATGTGCACATATTCAGCTCGATCGCATCAAGGGAATTGTGTCATTTTTTAAAATCCCTTATATTAACTTCACCGCCGGTCATCTCATCATCTCTGTCTTGGGCTGGGCGGGCGGAAAAAGAAAAGTCGAAAATGACCCACTTCCAGTGATCCAATCGAGCTGAAATTTGGCACACGGACTCGACTCACCTAACAATGCATTGTTTCAAAATTTCAGATCAATCGATCGTACCGTAATTAAATTAATGCATTTTTAGTTTATCCTTATATGAGGTATGTAATTCAAATTCACGGTTTGTTATTGTTTTTTTCCACGCGAGTTTGAGTTGACGCTTAGACGTCGACCGTCGTGCCAACACCCCCTCACGTCCCATCCCCCGTTAAAAGACAGGGGACATCACTCGGTGTCAGTCTGTAAATATTTGTGGCGTTGGAAAATAATCAATACTTATAATTATGACTCAAATATAAGGGATTTATAGTAAAAAACTTTGTTTTTACAGGTTTGTTTTATTAAATCCCTTATATTAACTTCGCGGCCGTCTCTGTCTGTCGTCATCTCATCATCTCATGGGCGGGCGAAAAAACAAAAGTCGAAAATGACCCACTTTCCGTGATTCGATCGAGCTGAAATTTGGCACACTGACCCGTCTGACCTAACAATGCATCGTATCAAAATTTCAGATCGATCGATCGTACCGTAATTAAGTTAATGCATTTTTAGTTTATCCTTATATGAGTTATGTAATTCAAATTCACGGTTTGTTATTGTTTTTTTCCCACGTGAAAGTTTGAGTTGACGCATTGAGGCGACCCATCGAAGCGACGGGGTGCTTATATTTACATTTTACGTGTCACGCTGAGCTCGGTCAAGCGAATCGGTGACCAGACTTTTCCCCTCTCCCCCTCCCACCCACCCCTCCCCCCCCTAGGGTTATGAAGCAAACTTGAGTTAAGACAGATTCAGTCTGTAAATGTTTGAAAATAATCAATACTGTTAGTTATGTCTCATATATAAGGGATTTATAGTCAAAAACTTTGTTTTTACGGGTTTGTTTTATTTAAATCCCTTATATTAACTTCGCGGCCGTCTCTGTCGTCATCTCTCATGGGCTGGGCGGGCGGGCGGAAAAACAAAAGTCGAAAATGACCCACTTCCCGTGTTTGGATCGAGCTGAAATTTGGCACACGGACCCGTCTAACCTAACAATGCATCGTGTCAAAATTTCAGATCGATCGAACGTACCGTAATTAAATTAATGCATTTTTAGTTTATCCTTATATGAGGTATGTAATTCAAATTCACGGTTTGTTCTTGTTTTTTTCTTCCACTTCCACGTGAGTTTGAGTTGACGCCGACCGTCGTGCCGACACCCCTCACTCCTCACGTCCCACCCCCATTTATTAAAGACAAGGGACATCACTCGGTGTCAGTCTGTCAATGTTTGTAGCGTTTGAAAATAATCAATACTGTTAGTTATGTCTCATATATAAGGGATTTATAGTCAAAAACTTTGTTTTTACGGGTTTGTTTTATTACTTTTGTTTTTCCACCCTCCCGACCGACCGTGAGCCCAAGACAGAGAGAGAGAGAGAGAGAGAGAGAGAGAGAGAGAGAGAGAGAGAGAGAGAGAGAGAGAGAGAGAGAGAGAGGGCGAGAGAGAGAGAGAGATGGTGGTAAAGTTAATATAAGGAATTTAATTAAAAAACAAAGCTTTTGACAATAAATTCCATATATATAAGACGGAACTAAAAGTATTGATTTTGTTCAAACGTGACAAACACTTACAGACTGAAACTGACTGATCTCCTCTGGCTTTAAAAGAGGGGGAAAGGGCGAAGGGGTGTGGACATCGATGGGTGGCGTGAACACGTGAACTCAACTGGCACGTAGAAGAAAAGCAATAACAAACTGTGAAGTCGAATTTCATATGTTATATAGAGGAAAACTAAAATGCATTAATTTATTTACGGTATCTTCGATCGATCTGAAATTTTGATACAATGCATTGTTAGGTTACACGAGTCCATATGCAAAATTTCAGTTCGATAGCATCACGGGAATCGGGTCATTTTACTTTTGTTTTTCCGCCCTCCCGACCAAACAACCGCGAACCCAAGACACACAGAGAGAGAGAGAGAGGGACGGCGGTGAAGCTAATATAAGGGATTTAAAAATATTCCCGCTTGGGCTTGAACCCAGGACTTTCCGCGTGCATGACGGACGTGATAACCACTACACTACAAATCACGTGGTATTCGTTGAAGGAACAAAGCAAGTTACCGCAAAAGAAATTTTTGCCCCCACCTTTTTTTTTCTTTTCATCCCACTACGCTTGCCAACAGTGATCGGTCGACCCCAGCTTAGGTGAAATATATATATAGATTCGCCAGAAATTAGGACAAGCACAAGACGACGTGAACAAGCAAGCATGACGAATGACCGTCGATAGGGGGAGATAGCTCAACCGCAGTGCGCATGTCTCTAGACCAACAAGGTGTTTTGCGTTCACTCGCGTTGTTCTTATTTCTTCTTGCTGCTGTTAGTGTCTTCCCCCCCCCCTTTTTTTTCTCTCTTCATTGCACTATCTATGAGCAAGTCTGCGGCTTATGCTAAGCCTCAGGTCGTATCTAGGCATACATTTAATGTTTCAGTTTGAAGAATACAATAGAATTACATTTAGCTCCAACACATACAAGTGATGATTGATGTCTCAGCATCTTTCAAAGAAAAAATAATCAACAAACTCACGAAACAAAAACACAAAACAAAAAAATTAAAATAATTTTTTTTTAAAATCTATTAATAACTTGGTAGGGATGTTAGGTTAATGTTAGGGTTACCAGTTTGCTGAAAACGTTTGCCCTAAAAATATATAGCGAACCTTCTCCACCTCACCCTTTAGATCCTTTTAATGTCAATCACGAATTCAAAAAAAATATTTTTTCCACTTTAAAAGTCGGAATCTCATTGGACAATCTTAAATCAACACTGGAATAATATAAGTTAAAAAAAGAGAAATAAAAAAAGATTTTTCATATGACAACAATTAAAATTAAAGAGAGCATTAAATAAGTTATTACATTAGAAGAAATTAACTATACATTATTATGCAGTGTTAATTTATTTATAACAATTAATTATTAATTTTAATTAATAACTTTTACATTTATTTTCAAAATATGTTTGATCTTTTACACCAACTTACACATATTTAATTCTGTTACTATTAATAGTATTTATTAGACCATTCGAAGTTTAAATTAATTAACTTTTTAACAAGTTTGCTTTGTTCGCACGTCAAACAACTATATTTACAAAATAGAGCCCAAAAAGGAAACATCCGTGAGGGTATTACCCGAAAGAGCATCCTAAAAAAAAAGAAAGAAAAAAGACAGTAACTGAAAATTTACAAATTCTGTTTAAAAATGTAATCTGATGAGTTCAATAGTTTCAATCTGCCACTAACACTGACTTAGGCACTGCTTTCAGCTCAAATTATTATTAGTATTATTATTTCTGAAAAGTAAAACTGAAACTAGTGAAACACAGATTGAGGAACTCCCTCTCTCACACACACACACTGCTTTACTCCCTGACGCACTTTGCTCCACCTCCTCACTAGTCCTCACACAGTGTGATCCACTCCTCACATACACTGATTTAATATCTCCCACACAAACTGGTCCACGCCCTACACCAACAGACTGATCCACTCTCTCTCACTTAGACCAGAGCCAATCACCCAGGCCAGCAGCCAAGCGCAGTAAATTCTAATTTCAGCAAGGAAAAGTGATGTAACTTTCCTTACACGTTTGTTCATTTGGGAATTCGAAATGGAAATAGCTGGAACGAACGCCATGACCTAAGAATGAGATAGCAACAAAATAGTCTTTAATTTAAAAAAAAATATTTAAAAGTTGTTTCTTTATTTTGGCATAAACTGTACGCCTGTCGCTTATATTGCGCCACAAAAACAGAAAAACTGTTCGGGGTGGGGGGGGGGATCCTAAAGTTTGTGGAATGATTAGATATGGAGTGAGGAGATAACGGGAGTCCACATAGTTTTTACTTTCACTTATAAAAACTAAAAACATCCTGGGTACTTTGCAATCAAATATTTTTACGTGTTCATTGTCTAAGGTCTAAAGCAACACACATTTTAATTGTCTTAGTTAATTTTTACTTCTAGGACGTGTATTTGAGGATCCACTGATGAAAAGTCCTGTATACAGAAATCTAGAGAATTACTATGTATGTTATTGTCCGTCTTTAAGCTTATTACTTCTATATACATCCAAATGTTGCCCTGTCGTTGGGAAATAAATTCCAAATATGATATTTTCCCTTTGCTCCCAAACCCCACATCCCATAGTCAGAAAAACAAATATGCCCCTCCCCTCACCCCCAATCAGAAAAAAATGTTTAGATTTCGAAGAGCCGAAGGGTCAATTTGGACAGTAACAATGCAACAACGTAGACGTCGCCATTACACGTTTTACTTTAAAACGAAGCTGTGCAATCTTTATGGTGTCAAGCTAAATATTTATACACATAACTAATATAGAGGTAGAGAGAGAGTTACACTTTTAGTGTAAGGTCCCACATTATTAAAACTAATATAAAAAATGTAAAAAAGCCAAGTTTTTGACTATACATCCTTTATGAACGAGACATAACTAAAAGAATGTTCATTATAATACGCAGCGCACGACAATCCAAAAATCCAAAATTTTAATTATGTCTCGTAAAACATGTTTAATATAATGCGCATCGATCGGGAATATACTTTTAAAAATTATAGTCCATATAATACGCTCCGAATCGCGCAAAAGGAAAGTATTTAAAAAATGGTCATTCAATTTAATACGCACCGCGACACTATCTAAAACAGTGGTTCCTAACCTTTTGGGTTCCATACACCCCTTTAGATGCCCCAAAAAGTTCATGCACCCCCTCGTGAAACTTGCAGAAAATGCATAATAAACTATGTTTATTTTAGGAACACAACATTTGACCAATAGGCAACATGGAATTTAGTGAGAGATCTGCTACTTCTTATGATCAATCAGAGATTTAAATTTGGGGACTGTTTTGGACAAAGCAACTCTCATGTCATCCTCTGCATTCAACGTATTCCTTTCCTTGGTTTTAATCGTCAAAGGTGTGGAGAATCCTGCTTCACAGAGATAGGTTGTGGCAAATGGAAGGAGAGTCAGTACTGCCATTTGGCTAGATGTGGGTAGGAATCTAGCACCAAAATTCAATCAAGGTATTGCAACTGAAGGCACGCCTCGGTACTTCTCAAATCAATCAGGTCATCTTTAGCAAAGTCACTGTCATCAATGTTGTCCAAGTCACAGAGAAAAGGATTGCGAGTCCAAAGATCTTTCCTAGCAATGTCCTGACAGAAATACCCATCAAAGGACCTTTGCAATGTTGAAAGGTGCTCTGAAATTTCCCCTTTGATGTTTGTCAGACAGTGATCCCTCAGTGCTTCCTTCTGCACCAGATATTACAACTTCATCCAAGAGTGTAAAGTTGGCCATGTTGGACTTTTCTAGTCGTCGTTGGAATAGTGACACTTTGTTAAGAAAGGCTTGCAATCTCTCAGTAGCATCCATTACAGTCACAGCAGGTCCTTGGAGAGATATGTTCAACTCATTCAAGATGGTGAAGATGTCAAACTTGTCAGCAAGGTCACTCTCTTTTTCTTGCAAGAAAATTGCAAGCTCCACTCTCAGTTCTACTAACCGAGAAAGTATCTGTCCCCTGGACAACAAGCGCACCTCAGTGTGGTAGAGCAGAACTTCATTCTCAGAGCTCACCTCCTGACAGAACAACTTAAAGAGGCAGTGGTTCAAGGCATGTGAGCGGATAAAATTTACAACTTGGACTGCAGTAGAAAGAACTGACTTCAAGGTTGGGGTAGAGTTTTGCATGCCAGTGCCTGACGATGAAGAATACAGAGTGTAGTGACAATATCTGGAACTTCTTTCTTTACCAGTGCTGAAAATCCAGATTTATTACCGAGCATGGAGGGAGCACCACCTGTGCAAATTGAAGAAATTCTTGAAGTCCAGTCAAAATGATTTTCAATGAAGCATGCCCTGACTAGCTGCAGCACATCAGCAGCTTTGGTAGTAGCTAGGAGTGGCTTACAAAAGAGAAATTACTCCTTCAGCAATCCACTGAGAACATATCTCAGAAATACAAGAATATGACTGCTACATCAGTGGATTCATCCAGCTGCATGCTAAATGAAAAAGGACTGCTTCTTATCTCGCACAAGACTTGATCCAGAATGTCTGCAGCCATGCCACTAATCCTGGAATGAATAGTGTCATTGGACAAAGGAACTTTCTCAACCTGCTTCCTCTGCTGGTGATCACACATCAGTTCCACCATCTCCAGAGCACAAGGCTTCACCAAAGGTCTCCAATGGTGTGGGGCTTCTTGTTCTTTGCAATAAGATATGCAACCTTGAATTATGCCCCCAGTGCAGATTTCTGTGACAAAGAAAATCTTGGGCAAGGTACCTGAGGCCAAGAAGCAAACTCTCTTCTGCTTGAAGACCTCAACACTGTCCTTGGAATTGGATGGATGGACTTTCTCCAAGTGCTCTCTTAGTCTAACAGGCTTCATGTTGTCATTGCACAAGATTTTTCCACAGTGGAAGCACTGAGGCTTTTGCGTTCCATCTCTCTATCTCTCTTTTTATTATTTATTAACGATTTTGAGGGGGTGATGACAATCGGAAAGTCGTACCAGTAACAGGCAAATTTTTAACTGACGAAGTTAATGTTTTTAATGACCGGCATTGGATGCTCAACTCAAGATTGTAGGTTTCAATGACGAATAATGGCTTACAATTAACGATTTGTAGACCTTTGCAGCGTACAGAGCAATAAAAGTGAAGGATAAAAAATCCCAACGTTTACATCCGCTCAAAACAGTTAGAGGGTCACCAGAAGAGATATATCTGACGCATTTGATGACAAAATTAAAATATTATTAGAAAACTGTGACTTAAAACACGAAATTGCGAGGAACACGTAGAGCGAACCGTTCATTTTGTGAAAGTTTTGATGTCAATTTTCGACATGCGCAGAACGCTGCGCGAACGAGTAAAAAAAGTTGTATATGGGCGCCCTTTAACGCGGCTTGACTGGCTTATGGTTTACATTTTCAGATTATCAGTTTTTCTTTCTTTTTTTTTCCTTCCTCTTTTTTTTCTCTGAATGTTTCATGCACCCCCTGGAACCTGCTCATGCACCCCTTGGGGGTGCATGCACCACTGGTTAGGAACCCCTGATCTAAAAAGATAACATGATACATAAAGATAAATAAAATAATCTAAAAATTCAATAATTTAATTATAGTACATGCGATTGATCTGAAATTTTGATACATCGTTTTTATTATTGGTACAAAACTGCCTGCAAAATTTCAGCTCGCTAGCTTACGAGGAAGGGGGTTAAAATCGATCCAAAGTTTTTTTTCGACAAGCATGCAAGGGCTCAAACAACCAGACACCACGAGTTAATATAAAGGATTTAAAAGGAATAGGCAGCTGTAGCGTTATCCCATCGTCAGGAAGCAAGTCCCAAAACTGTTATGTTTATCACTTAGTTACATACATTTAAGTGCATCATTTATGTACACGCATTTAAGTACATCATTTAGGTACAAACATTTAATTACATCATTTAGGTACAAACATTTAAGTACATCATTTAGGTACAAACATTTAATTACATCATTTAGGTACAAACATTTAATTACATCACTTAGGTACAAACATTTAATTACATCATTTAGGTACAAACATTTAAGTACATCACTTAGGCACAGACATTTAATTACATCATTTAGGTACAAACATTTAAGTACATCACTTAGGCACAGACATTTAGAGTTACTCATTGTGGTACACAGATTTATAATTTACATTTAAGATGTTTCTTTTTTTCTGAGAACATTTGTAAATATTCGTAAAGAATACAAATATATAAATTATATATTTTATGAAATTTATTAAGAGAAAAGTTTTATTTAAATATAAAATAAAAAATCTGGTAATTCGATATAATTAAAATTTTAAAAAAGTATAATCTGAAATCGAATCTGAAGTGTAATATTCATAGCAAATAAATTGCATGCATGGTTTAAAGTTGTGTATAACATTTTGAAATTACTTTTTAAAAATAAAAAAACCACAGCCAAAACATTTTTTTAAAAAGAACAAAGATCAAGGCGCATGTTTGTTCTATTTCCTGCACCGGTCACTTAGCCTCGAGATCTTGACCCACTTACGGAGAGTGAGCTATTTGGACGGATACTGTGGGATCAGATTTGAGGACCGGGCACTTAAGGGTAGGGGTCTACCGATATATCGGCTGGCCGATATATCGGCACCGATATCTGGATATCGGCAATATCGGTATCGGTAGCATGTAAAGGTCCCGATATTGACGTCACCGATATTTCATAATAAGTGACATTTTGACCCAAAAAAAAACGGAAACAAAAAAACTATCATTTAGATTTACAATATCTCGACAAATTAATATATCGACCCCGATACCGGTATTGAAATAGTCAAAAGAGTTCTAGTATTAATATGTGCAGCCACGATACTGTGTGCCATGTGCTGTGATATTGTTTAGGTATCGGCCGATTTTCGTATACTTAAAATACTGTGTAAATAGTGCCGATGCCAAGTATACCGTAATTGGTCTAATAAATGTATAACATGTAAACATTATGTTCACGTAATTGCTCTAATACTAACAGCAAAGATGCACGCAGAATCGCAGATGTCTAAATCATATCGTTTCGTATGGAATAAC
This sequence comes from Ampullaceana balthica, assembly GCA_944989445.1. Taxonomy (NCBI): domain Eukaryota; kingdom Metazoa; phylum Mollusca; class Gastropoda; family Lymnaeidae; genus Ampullaceana; species Ampullaceana balthica. The sequence continues at coordinate 72,203 of CALYLW010001447.1, forward strand.
AAAATGTACCGTGTGCAGACTTGCTGTCATTGGCAACCATTCAACCTTCAACCTCATTTTCACTTATTACTATTACTTTGTTCTGATTGTTTCATTCATAAAAGGTGGCCGTGTGCAAAAGCCATTAAACTATTGGTTAGAATTAATAATTATGAGTCAAGGTTGAAGTTTCAAAGGACTTCCTAATTTTGCTTGTACATTTTTATAAAGGATTGTTCGTTTTGTTATGAGTCCTATGTAGGTCATGATCTGGAACTTGTAAACACATCGGAAACTTTGTTTCGGGGAGCAAAAAAATCGGTAATATCGGCAAAACTGGATATCGGTAGACCCCTTAATTATAAAATATAAATAATTACGAGTGATAAATTTAAGAATGCCGTCATCAAATATGACCGCTGTTATTTTTGTCCTAACAAATACTCATATCGGCACTCATGTCGGAAAAAAATATCGGTAATATCGGCAAAAATGCACATCGGTAGACCCCTAATATTTTAAATAATTACGAGTGATAAATTTAAGAATGATGTCATCAAATATGACCGCTGTTATTTTTGTCCTAACAAATACTCATATCGGCACTCATATTAGTCATATCGGAAAAAAATATCGGTAATATCGGCGAAAGTGCATATCAGTAGTCCCCTAATATAAAAGATAAATAATTAGGAGTGATAAATTTAAGAATGATGTCATCAAATATGACCGCTGGTTTTTGTCCTAACAAATACCCTATCGGCACTCATATCGGGAAAAAAATATCGGTAAAAATGCATATCGGTAGTCCCCTAATATAAAAGATAAATAATTACGAGTGATAAATTTAAGAATGACGTCATCAAATATTACCGCTGGTTTTTGTCCGAACAAATACTCATATCGTACTCATATCGGCAAAAAAAATATCGGTAATATCGGTATCGGCAATATCGGCAAAAAGGCATATCGGTAGACCCCTACTTAAGGGCTCACTGTATTGACAAGCTTCAAAAACCTTTTTATGTAAACATTAAGGAAAATCCGTTGACCAAACGGTAGAGGACCAGGCGACCTTGGGATTGTAACCTGTTATCTTGAAGCCTTCGATTATTCCAGAATTTACAGTTTAGATCATCGATTTCTTAAAAATTCGACAGTTCGCCAGATTGTTTCCGTTTGAGAACCTTTCGACCTGAAGAATAAATCACAGCCAAACATAGAGCACTTTCTGACAATATCCTGATACCGTATCGAAGGTTGAAATAGATCATAAAGTCTGGTCGATGATGTCTAACGGTTGATTACATATGTTCGGTACTAATAACACACTTACAGTAGCGAGATATGATAATTTAGTGGCCAAAAGACTTATTACTTAATGCCATAATCCCGTCCGCTTTAATGACATTTAGTACAATATAAATCAATGAAAAACAATGCAACCTAAGTCCAAAAAAAAATGTCCTTGTGTACTTTGTGATTCAATGCTTACATTTCTTCAGCATATTTTATCTAGCACCCTTTTAAAACAACCAAAAATGGTTATCAGAGTAATGGAAGATAAACGTCATGAAAGTTTTGCAATAAATATTGCAACATTTTTAAAGGGACATTAAACATATTCTCCCGTTGAATGGGCAGCTCGTGAAGTGTTCTCAGTAGCCTCCCATGAAAACTGTTACTTCTTCTTTCCTTTATTGGATTCCCCGCAGCTCATCTTCAGTTGTTACATCGCCTGTACAGCTGAGCGTTTGTCTGGCTTTGAAATAGTTCCCTCTCAGATTTTTTGGGGTGTTCGATCTTCCTCTCAGTGTCTCGCCATAAGAAGCGTATTGATTGATTTTTTAAAAATATTTCAGTTTCTAGCATGAGATCCTTGTATAGCTCATACATTTCCTGGTTGTTTCCAATCCACTTTCAACATTCATTCATTATGAGTTCAGTTTTTTTCTTCCTTGTATGATGAACTGGATTTCTGTTGCCCTCTTTGTTAATGTTAAATGTTATTATTTAAGTAAAAAGTATCTCTCATGAAACTTGTTTATACATTATAGTTGTAAGCTTTTATAAAAATAATTTTGTCACTATTATGTATTGGCTGACTACCGAAGTATCTCTGGTGTTTCCGGTTGATTCTGTTCCTTGTATTTATTACAGTTAGTAATTTAATTCATTTATTAAAGACCATTATATTATTTAACGGTGCTTTGCAAAGTGTTGTTTTCAATGTTTCTAGGCAAGTGCGTTTCGTATTTAGTAAACTCTTCGAATACTCACAACATGCAAGTTAATTAGCATTACTATTTATAAAGATATATGAGATAACCAATCAAATTCATACATTTGGATTTAAAGTGAAATAAATTATTTTTTTTGAAAATAAGAATATCTACACATTTCTCGTATTTAAAAAAAGTACACAATCTCAGAGGATAAAAATATTTCCATGTCTTATAATTATTAATATATCAGATAGAATTGGACTGCGATAAGGCTTTTAAATAAAATACAATATACACAAACATTGTGAAATGAAAACAATAAATTTAAGCTTCATTATTTAACAAATACAAACTGAACGTTTACTTTTGTATTTGTTAATTAATAACATTAATCTTAAATTTATTTTTGCATTGCACAATTTGTTTGTGTATTATTAGCTGTGGTCACCCGGAATTATCAATATAATAATGTTAATTTTTTTCAAGTAATGACATTTTTTAAAACTTTTTTTTCCACGTCCTCCTTGAAAATTTAGACACTTTGACATTTTTATCACAACTTAAAGTGAGTGAAAATGGGTTCAAAAATGTCAACTTACAATTGAACCACATCACTAGATTGGGCCCACTAAATATCCCACCCTTTCTCCCTTTTTTTTCTTCTCATGCCACATATAAGAGTTTGCACTAATTACCCCAAGTGAAATCAACATTTATTCTTGGGCTATCTTTTATTTCTAAAACTCTTTGATAAAGAAAGCTCATTCTTTCAATACGCGTTCAAAAATAATACAACATTAAAAAATAATTTAGCCAAATATTTAAAACTTGCATTGCATAGCATCGTCTATTAAATGGGCAACGGAAAGTTTATTTTCGTTCCATAAGTCACGTATTCCCACAGTAAAAACCCTTTTACTTACAGACTTTGCGGTGTCTCCTAAGGGAGATAAGATTAATTTTGTTTTTAAATAGATCAGAATTTTCGTTATCCCCCTTAAACTTATCTTATCTTATCTGTTTCAGACGCCCGAATTCCGGACGGGAAGAATGAAAATTTGTATGAGTTTGTTCTTGCATACGGAATAAGAAAGGTGTTTTTATCCTTATGTCTATCTGAGGGTTGTATTAAGTTATCTTTGTGTTGTATTTCTAAATTAGAGTTAATTGCTTCATGTATGATTACTACTTTACTCTTGGCTCTTCTATCCTCTAGTGTTTCAAGGTTTAATGATTTAACTAATGGTGTTATTCTAGTCAGTTTTGAATATTCTCCAGTAATGAATCTGGCAGCTCTTTTTTGAATTTGTTCTAGTTTATCAATGTTTTCTTTGGTGGATGAGTCCCATACAGAAGATGCAAATTCTAGTACAGGTCTCACCATTTTAGTTTTATATCTTTATTACATTTGTAAAGGTTTCTTTTTATAAAGCCTAAGGTTTTGTTTGATTTTTAAAATAACTTCATTGACACGGGGATTCCATGATAATTTCTCATTTATTATGACTCCTAAGTATTTTGCATCTTTAGTTTGGGTTAGTTCCTTTCCATGAATGAAATATTTTGAATTTATTTGTTTCTTTTTCTTTGTTACTCTTAACAGTTGACACTTTTCTGGGTGGAAACTCATACTCCAGTTAGTTTCCCATTTTATCAATTCATCTAGGTCTTTTTGTAAAATTTTGCTATCTTGTTCTGATTTAATTGTTCTATAGATTATACAATCATCAGCCAATAACCTAACTTTTGTTACTGTTGAGATGTTGTTGGGTAAATCATTTATATATATTAAAAAGAGTAAGGGACCTAGCACAGTTCCTTGTGGAACTCCTGAATTAGCCTTTATTGGTGCAGATTTAGATCCATTAATTATTACAGTTTGCACCCTGCCCAAAAGGAAGTCTTGGATCCAGTGATGTAAGGAACCTGAGATTCCAAAGTAGTTAAGTTTTTTAAGTAAACTAAGGTGGTGAACTTTGTCAAATGCTTTTGAGAAGTCTAGTAATATTGTATCTATTTGATCATTTTTGTCTAAGCCTTTTGATAGTTCATCTATTAAACCTATTAATTGTGTTTCACATGATCTGTTTTTTCTAAAGCCGTGTTGATGTGGGCATAGGGCATTATATTTGTCAAGGTGGTTAACGTTTCTACTATATATTATGTGTTCTAGTAATTTACAGATGATACTAGTAAGTGATACAGGGCTGTAATTACCAGGGTCTGATTTATCCCCTTTCTTAAAGAGTGGAGTTACGTTAGCTAATTTCCAATCCTGGGGCACTTTACCCTGGTTTAGAGAGGCTTGAAAGAGAACTACAAGGATTGGGGACAGTTCATTGCTTAGTTCTTTTAATAACCTTGCAGGAAAATCATCTGGGCCAGTAGCTTTGTTTATTTTTAAGTTTTTTAGGAGTGAATGTATACCTATCTCATCTACAGTTATGTTACCTATTTCCTCCATTTTATTTAAATTTATTAAGACTTCCTTGTCGCCTGAGGCAGAAAAATATGATGCAAAATATGTGTTAAGGATATTAGCTTTAGTTTCATTATCATTATAGGTTTTATTATTTGAGCCTTTTAGTGTGGCTATTCCTGAAGGTTCCATTTTTAAATCCTTTATATTAACTCGTGGTGTCTGCGGCGGACCTTGCTTGCTTGCTTGCTTGTCGCCAAAACTTTTGATCGATTTTTAACCCACTTGCTCGCAAGATAGCGAGCTGAAATTTTGCAGGCAGTTTCGTACCGATGATAAAAACAATGTATCAAAATTTCAGATCGATCGCATGTACCGTAATTAAATTATTGATTTTTTATATTATTTTTTTTATTCCTATGTATCATGCTATTTTTTGAGATAGAGCGTCGCGGTGCGTATTATATTGAACAACCTTTCTGTCGCGCAATAAGGTGCGTATTTTATTGACAGCTCTTTTTATAAACATATTCCTGATCGGTGCGCATTATATTAAACACGTTTTACGACACAACTGCAATTTTGTATTTTTTGGATGGTCTGGCGCTGCGTATTATAATGAACATTCTTTTAATTACTTCTCGTACATAAGGATTTATAGTCAAAAACTTGGTTTTTTACGGGTTTTTCTTATTTTAGATTTGATAAAGGACCATAAGTTTTTATTGCTATCTTTGGTAATTACATTGTTTATATATTCATTTTGGAGGTTTCGACTAAGTTTTTGTGTCAAGTGTTCAATCTGTAAGTATTTTTTGTGTATCGTTTTTAAATTGGTAGCCTTACATTTCTTAAATAAGTTCTCTTTTTGTTTGCATAGCTTTTTCAATCTAGAATTGAACCAGCATTTGTTAATTTTATTTGATGTTAGTTTTGTTGGAACATTCTCATCCATTATAGTTTTTAGATTTGTTTTTATATCTTTCCAAATTTCTTCTACTGGGCTATTTGTGTTAAATTTACTTAGGAAGGTTTGTTGGAACTTACCTTTAAATCATTCTTACATAATTTTTGTGAATACTTATTCTGAAATTCTTCCATTTCCGATTTTTCTATTTAAATTAAATTAGCTTGATTGATGCTGAGAAAAAATGTATATATTGATACACAAACATACCTATTTCTATAAAACAATGGAATAGTTGTACATATATTGATACACAAACATACCTAGTTCTATAACACCATAAAATAGTTGTATGTATATAGATACAGACAAATACCTAGCTCTGTAGCAACTCAAAGTATTTACCTTTAATTCTGTTGTTTAAACTAATATTTTATTATTTATTTTCCCCATAAGCCATCAAGTCAAATGGAAATGAAGGAATCTCTCAAATTACACCGATTACCTATCACGACACATTACAGATTACCAACCAAGTTGACTCTAATGTTTATTAACTTTAAGGACAGTTTACTTGTACACGGAGTACTTGCCTTGATGATTAGTAATACGGAGTATTCGAATATGGACTTTTAAATAGTCACTGTGATGGAAACTTGATGATCTCGACCAACTGTCCAGCGACGTCATCGATATCAAAGATTTTAAACAACAAAAACAGCAGAGGGACATGAGCGCGTCATTTGACGTCAACTGCCCAGGCCAGTGTTGACCTATGACCTATGACCCATGGTCTGAAAGGATCCGAGACTATGGCCGATCAGGTCAGGGGAGTGAACTCATCGATCATCCTCATCATCTCGATGGTCGACGTTGACGAGAACGGTCAGGTCGTGTGTTTCAATGGCTCAAACCACGTGACCTCAGCGACCAACCACTCAAATCTCGGCCATTATGACACCAAACGATCCAGGTCCGATAGTTAAGTTTTTATATTTTTAAAAATTTATTTTAGATGTGCCCTGTTCATCTAATTATATCTGTCACAAAATGGTTCTCTCTCTCTCTTCTCTTTCTCCCTCTCTCTCTCTCTCTCTTTGATATATATAGATATATTTATATATATATATATACACTTATTTTGAAATACTTAAAATATATTTTTATAAATCACATTTTATCAATAAATCATTTACAATATGGTATTGAATAAACGACAACAAAAATATAATGGGTTAGAATAATGTTACACCATGCGACAAATTTATAAAAATCACTGAAAATTTGTAATCACACAACACTATCAATTGTAATTCTGAAATTACCGAAATGACCACAATTACTTAAAACAACCACTTTGATATACTTTGCAGGTACCTGGTCTACAGAATAGCTCAGATCACTCTCTGCGTCTTGGGCCTCATGGGCAACGCAGGCGTCATTCTGGCCTGGTCAGCTGGCAGACGACGGACACCAATAGTGGCCCTCATGACGTCATTGGCGGTGTGGGACCTCGGCTTGCTTACCAGCTTCATGTACTACTGTGTCCGTAACTTCAAGTGGTGGTACAAACGTGAGAACGCTGGGCTCTACCCCTGGAGCGGTTCCCTCTATCAGATGGGGTACGACCCTCCGATGTATCTCGCCATACTGGCGTTCAACAGTTTCGTCTGCACGTCTGTGTTCACTGTGCTCGCCATCTCCATCGTCCGGTACATCGCCGTGGTCCGTCCGCTGGTGGTCAGACGGATCTGTTCCAAGAAACGCATCAAATACCTCATCCTGACCATCATGACGTCGGCGGTGTTTATGTCTTTCGTGTTCTGCCTTAAATTCATGTGCCTGTCTTTGAGACGAATTGTCTGCTCCAGCTTCTGCGTCTTCGTCCTGCAGCACGAGCGAGGGTTCTCATACCCGGGATTTCTGGCCATCGGCATGCTGCCGTGGGTGGGGACGATCCCACTCAGCGCCCTCTTGGTCGTGCAGGTGACGCGTATCCCCAGGACGAGAACCATCCGCCGCGGCTCCTGCCCGGCCTCGATGGAGTACGGCACGCGGCGCGTAACCATGTACGTCATCGTCATGGTGATGCTGTCTACGGTGACCTACCCTGTTTCCATGAACATCTTCCTGGCCATGCAAGAGTCACCAGATTGGCCACAGAAGACCAAAGAAGCGCTGTACCTCGCCAGCGACTTTTTGTTCATCATCAACAGCATCGCACACATTTTTCTCTTCTACGCCGGGGGCACGTACTTCCGTAGTCTCATGTACGCCAGAGTCAGGTACTTCTGCGCATGTCTGTGTCGGTGTCTTCCCATCTTACGTCACGAGGACCACCGACAAGACGATGACGTCATCGTGGTAGATGACGTTAGAAATAACTTGAGCTCGACGCGAGACGCTTTGAACAGCGAGAGGCTCTTGTCTGGATTACACGCCAACGGATTGGATGTTACTAGTCTGTGAAGGGAAGCTATCCCCAACAATGCGCGCACAACTTCAACGAGCTACGAATGTGTCCGAGGACATTTAGAAACAACAAATTCCACTATTGCATTTAATAATGACTTATGCTGATATTATGTATGAAGATTATATCTTGAACATCGTGCGACTAGTAATATTACTTTTCACATGGTATATTTTAACTTTTAAGTATTATTGTTTCAATTTATGAGTTGGTGGAATTTTTGTTTATATTTACCTGTTCTAAGTTAGATATCATTCTAAAATATGTCAAACAGTCGTCAGATGTTGACGACCCGGTGATTGGGATTGTCTGCAGTGTTTTTACACCTGCGTGCATTTAGTGGAATGACCTCGTCACAAGGAATTAGCGGGCAAACCTCAATCTTCAAATTTTCAGCGTCTCGTCTCATATCATTTCTAATACTTTGAATTTTAATCCCGTGTGTTTACAAAGATTACAAAATCTATTTCCACCGTAATCTTTTTATCCATAATCTATATCTGGAATAAATCTCTGTGGTCCTTAGCGTGCTTCTTCCTCATACGTGTTTACCTGAATTTTAATAGTATCACATTCGATTTTTGTTTATCTTCATGCCATAAATACATTTTCCCTCTTATCTGTTAAGGGAAGTAAAGGTTTGACTTAGTGTTAATTTCTATCTGATATTTAGACAGTGTTCATCTCAGTCAACGGCCAAAACTGACCCAAACTAAAGAAGCAAAATACTTAGGAGTCATAATAAATGAGAAACTATCATGGAATCCCCATGTCAATGAAGTTATTAAAAAATCAAACTGAACCATAGGTTTTTAACTTTTACAAATGTAATAGAGATATAAAACTAAAATGCTACCTCACTTTGGTGATACCTGTACTAGAATATGCATCTTCTGTATGGGACACATACACCAAAGAAAACATTGATAAACTAGAACAAATTCAAAAAAAGAGCTGCCAGATTCAAAACTGACAAGAATAACACCATTAGTTAAATTATTAAACCTTGGAACACGAGAGGATAGAAGAAACAAGAGTAAAGTAGTAACCATACATAAAGCAATTAATTCTAATTTAGAAATACAACACAAAGATAACTTAATACAACCCTCAAATAGACATAAGGGTAAAACACATTTCTTATTCCGTATGCAAGAACAAACACATACAAACTTTTGTTCTCCCCATCCGGAATTCGGGCGTGGAATGGGTTGCCTGAAGAAACCAGGAAAACAAACACTTTATCAACATTTAAATCTCTAATAAAAGTGCAGGACTAAACAAAAACCATAGATAAGCGTAGGGTGCAATAATCTTCTGTATAGAAGGAGCGTCAGTAACAGATAAGATATGATAAAACGTGGTCCCGTGTTTATTTTTATATATGTCTTTATTTGTTTTCTTTGTTCAGGTACCGATAGCAGCTGCTAAGCTTCTAGCCACATATTTCGCCTAGCAATGTCGATTCCTCGTGTCTTCTACGGCATGAAGTATTCTACAAATAGGAACAAATTGTAACGATATTGAAATGACGATGCAGATGAGATATTTTGGATCCAAATACACATTGAAGGGTTGCAATTTTATATTTAATCGTTTAAGTGGGAGCCTGCTACTGATACCCACATAAGATTTGTCCCTGATAAACAAATAATTTTTAAATGTATTTTAAAAATCATTCTCCGTTGTTCATGATTTTATTATCGTTTCATGAAATTCTTACATAACAATGACTATTTTTTAAATCCTTTATATTAACTTTTGGTATCTGTTTGAGCCCTTGATTACTTGCTTGCCAAAAAAACTTTGGATCAATTTTTAACCCACTTCCTCGTAAGCTAGCGAAGTAAAATTTTGCAGGCAGACTCGTGCCGATAATAAAAAAGATGTATCAAAATTTCAGATCGATCGCATATACTGTAATTAAATTGTTTAATTTTTAGATTATTTTATTGATCTCTATGTTCCATGTTAATTTTTTTTAGATAGAGTTTTGCGGTGCGTATTATATTGAACGACCTTTTTAATACTCTCCTGTTGCGCGATTCGGTGCGTATTTTATTGACAATACTTGTTATAAACATATTCCTCCTGATCGGTGCGCATTATATATTAAACATATTTTACGAGACATCACTAAAATTTTGTATTTTTGGATTGTCTTGCTCTGCGTTTTAATAGTAATATAATGAACATTCTTTTAGTTATGTCTCGTACATAAAGGATTTATAGTCAAATACTTGGTTTTTTACGTTTTTTAAAAATTAAATCCTTTATATTATCTTGTGGTGTCTGAGCCCTTGATTGCTTGCCGAACAAACTTTGGATCGATTTTTAACCCACTTCCTCGTAAGCTAGCGAGCTGAAATTTTGCAGGCAGTTTTGTGCCAATGATAAAAATAATGTGTCAAAAATTTCAGGTCGACAGCATTTACTGTAATTAAATTATTGAATTTGTAGTTTATTATATTAAAATTTTATCTCTATGTATCATGTTAATTTTTGAGATAGAGTGTCGTGGTGCGTATTACAGTATATTGAACCCCCTTTCCTGTCGCGCAATAAGGTGCGTATTTCATTGACAACCCTTTTTATAAACATATTCCTGATCGCTGATCGGTGCGCATTATATTAAACATGTTTTACGACATATAACTACAATTTTGTATGTTTGGATGGTCTTGCGCTGCGAATTATAATGAACATTCCTTTACTTACATGTCGTACATAAAGGATGTAAAGTCAAAAACTTGTTTTTTTAGTTCTTTTTTATATGTTACTTGAACTTATGTTATTTCTTTTATGGTACCTGTACTTCTATGATTCTTTTATTTATATGTGACATTTATAAATGTTTCTTGTATTTATATATTTTTGTCTTATATTATATGAATATAAACAAATGGTATATATTAACATTTGTTGTTTATGGTTGTTGTGTAAGTCTTACAGGTAAGTGTGTGAATTCCATAATACTATATAATGCGTAAACCATATGAGAGGGGCTTGAACAGATGTCTTCATTCAATTGAGGGCATAGCGTAGGCGCTACACCCCTTGTCCGGAGGAACTTTCGGCCTTTGGCTTGCCGAGCCTGGACACTGCCCAACAAAAAGCTACTTGCACAGGTTAGAGAAAGACAGGGAAGCCGGCTGACGTTTATGTGGTATTGCCGAGGACAGTGGCACATCTGCTGACCGAATGATCTGCGGCGATTGGGGACGCGGACGATTCAGACAGCCCACGCACTGTGGAGGAATATCTCCATGGCGATGCCCTTATGTTGAGGCTCGCCGTTGGTATTGTAGGCCGGGCTATAAGAGTCTAAGTGACTCAGCCCTCCAATGAGAATGTCACATATAATGCGAAACTACGTATGTATCCTAGAAACTGCAGTCCTAGATTTCACAAATTGCCTATAACATGTAAGTTTTTTAATGTTTGTTTTTATGGTATTAGTATGACATAACATTTTATTCATGTAGACTTATTTTTTTTTGTTATTCAGTTTTATTAATTTTTAATGCTAACATATAAAATACTCATACATAAAACACATAAAATACATACATATGTTTCTATATATAGCATGCATTTCATTAAAGTTGCGTTTGATTGGTCGTGTTTTGTAATGGTTATCTCTCACTTCACTTAGATAAAACAAATAAAATCCAAAAGTTTCTCTACTTATTTATTTCCCATGGTAGGTACCCAAATGATATACGTAATAAAAGAAACCGGAACAAATCCCCAATATCCACTCCGATATCTAGACATACATCCCAGTACCCAGCTATTTGAGATCTGGGGCCCTTTATAAGTCCAGCTATTATATGTCAGTCCCAAATATGATTTTCACATAAGTAAAAGATTAAACTGAAGAAAAATATAAAAACCCGTAAAAAAACAAGTTTTTGACTATAAATCCTTTATATGCGAGACATAACTAAAAGAATGTTCATTATAATATGCAGCGCACGACAATCCAAAAATCCAAAATTTTAGTTATGTCTAGTAAAACAATGTTTGATTTAATGCGCACCGATCGGGAAAATAATTTTAAAAAGTATCATCAATATAATACGCACCGAATCGCGCAACAGGAAAGTATTAAAAAGGTCGTTCAATATAATACGCACCGCGACACTCTATCTAAAAAAATTAACATGATACATAGAGTTAAAGAGAGATAATCTAAAAATTCAATAATTTAATTAAAGTACATGCGATGGATCTGAAATTTTATCATCGGCACGAGTCTGCCTGCAAAATTTCAGCTCGCTAGCTTACGAGGAAGTGGGTTAAAAATCGAATCACAGTTTTTTCGGCAAACAATCAAGCAGACACCACGAGTTAGTATAAAGGATTTAAAAATAAGAAAGATATAGATCATCAACAGAGGTGGGGTTAGGTACGCGCGAGGCCTGGCGCAACAATGACCCCGTGGGGCCCCCCTAGATTAGATCAATTCTTGCGCAAACTCAGTAGTGCAATATCTGCCGGCTCTTTTGTTACTAAAATATAGTCTCAAGTCTGAAACGCGGGCCCCCCTTAGTGCGGGGCCTGTGGCGATTGCCCCAGCTGCCACCCCCAAAGGCCGCTCCTGATCGTCAAAAAATAATATGTAACTTAAAATTATTTTTATTCATAACAAATTTTAAAATGCAAACTCAGCTAAAAATATATATATATATATTAAAAGACCAAAAAAAAAGAAAAATATTCTTTGAAATGTAATTTAGAGACACAATATATGAAAAATGTTAAAAAGATTTAGGAATTATATTAACCAATAATAATATTAATTTTTGCCTTTGAGCAAAGTCATTAATGACTTCATCTAATGATAACTGTTAAGTTTTATAACTTTCTATGCACAAGAGACTAAAAGGAACAAGGTTTATCTTAAGGCTTCAGATTGTTCTAAATGCATTTTTATCCTCTTCAGCTGAGATAAAGGTGTTTCTCCGGAGCAATTTGAAAACCTCATACTAAGAAACAATCTCAAAATTGCTTCTACATCAGTGAATGTTGATTGGACACGATCATTACCCTACACAGATCCCGATGTGCCAAACTATTATTATGTTCCGCTAAACCATGGGCTTGACTATATCAAGCATATTGATGAAAGTACATGTACTTAACGTTTCCTACAAGATTCATAAAGAAGAAGAGGCGTGTTAAGGAGTTAGTACTTCATGCCAAACATATCCTGAAGATGTGAAAATGAATCATGAAGTACTAACTCCTTCACACACCTCTTCTTCTTTAACTTCTAAAATTGTTAAGAATTAAAACTTTTTTGTTCAGCATCATTATATACTCAGGCCCTCTGTGCCAGACTTGACTCTTGTGACATGACATGACTCATCGCAGGTATAAGTGGTTTGAATCTGAACTTGTCTCTTGACTCAAGGCTCTCTAAAGCATGGCCTCTACAATTACTAAAATAATTTTTTTCAATTATTTGTAAGGTAGTTGTGCTCCATCTAAGCCAGGGGGCACCAAACTACGGCCCGCGGGCCAGATGCGGCCCACGGGCCAGATGCGGCCCACGAGGCCCTCTCATCCAGCCCATGGAGACCTTTTAATCTAAAAAAACAAACTATTTTTACCTGTAGTTTACCACAAAACTTCGCAAACACCGCCCTTTCCGGAAGTCGACTAAAGCTTCTCTCACTAAGTGAAGAGTTTCTACTTTCTATGATTTCTTTACAAAAGAGAACGTAATAAACTTTGGCAAATTGTTAGTGTTATACAGTAAGTATATTGGTCAAAATTAGATGCTAAGCCATACTTTTCCCCTGTGTGGCTACCCATCTCTAGGAAAGTTAGAAAACATTTAATAGGTAGCCTATTATCTGGTGAAACATACCACACAAAAACAGTGAGCTGACCAATGGGACTGGTCTGGCGTGGAATCTAAAGTGAAACTGCAATAATCTACAATTCTTAAATCATCCAAGATTGTGTCTCTTACTTTATGTGCCATAATTTGGATACATTATACTGTAAATATAAACACCCCCAATTATCACTGACTGACTCACTCATTCCGTAACACTAAGGGACATCACTCTGCTTTTTATAAATTTGAAAATATAGACTTAATAAAATATTTTTAAAATCTTTTTTTAAAAGAACACGCTTTTATTTACATATAGAAAGTGCACTAAAAAGAAGAAAATAAAAATTTTCAATCCGTGAACCTATCGACTGCACATAAAAGCGTGGGGCGCCCATCACAACTCATGTCTTATTGCAACTACTCTTTTGCATATAGATACATTTTTCTAATTAATATGATAGTAGCATGTATATGATCAAAGTTGTGAAACTTTAAATGTTTATTAATATTCATGTAAATTTGTATTTATGTTTCGCAGCCTTGTACATGATAGCGAGTTGTGATGAGGGCCCCACGCTTTTATGTGCAGTCGATAGGTTCACGGATTGAAAATTTTTATTTTCTTCTTTTTAGTGCACTTTCTATATGTAAATAAAAGCGTGTCCTTTTCAAAACAGATTTTTTAAATATTTTATTTTCTACTTTTTAATAACACAATTTTTAATCAATTTTTTGACATAATCAATTCAATTTAATTAGTCAAACTTCGTTGTCTATAACTTAAATGTGACAGTGGTAAAAATATAGATTATTAATTACAAATTTATGTATTTAAAAAAAAACAGTTTCCCAAATAAAAATTGAACCCAGTACCTCCAGGTCGAAAAATCCAATATGATACTAATTCGGCCAACTAGGCTACGCAAATACCAGTTGTTCCTCTTGTATTATCATGTCAATTTAGATTTAGTTTCGAATTACTGAGCTGTTTAACACCTGGAATGTCGTCATCCATGGCTGGTTGTGAACTCCGGTGACATTCACGTGAAAGTCAAGAATATCACGGATACAGATTATATAGAAGGATAAACTAAAAATGCATTTATTTAATTACGGTACATTCGATCAATCTGAAATTTTGATACAATGCATTGTCATCCAAGATCTATCTGTGGTAAACTTTTGAGATCTCTAGGACCACCAGAAGTGGTTAAATTTGACGTTACAAGATTTGACGGATACAACATACAACATACAAACATTGTGAGTTAAATAAAAGCGTTTAATACAAATAATTATAATACATCATTGTTTTAGCTCACATTATAATTTTGGAAAAGGGAACGATGTAAAAAGAGGATATGAGGATTTTTAATTATAAAATATTTTGTGTACATTTCAGGAATATTTTGTATTTATCATACAAGGATAAGTTACTTGGGCTTTTGAACAAAACAACCCCTATTATAAAATACTTTGTGTACATTTCAGGAAGTTTAATATTACGTATTTATCATACAAGGACGAGTTAGTTGGGCTTTTGAAAAAGGTGGGCGCCGTAGGTGCCCTAAAAAAAGTGGGCGCCGCGGGCGCCATGGCACCCTAGCACAACATAGTTCATCACATATTGTAATAGAAAGATAATGATGTGGCACCATATCCTTTATTCTCTTTTTTTATATTGCTTGATATACAGGGATAAACTTTTGCTATAAGTTTCAGTAATCCAAGTAAATTGCACTTGTGAGGAGAGCAAAATGTTTCCTTATCTCCTCTGAAAGGTAAACCTAGCTCTGCCATAGTAATTAGGTCTACCACAACTCCTTTTCATAACATCTTTCCTGCTGTTTATTATTTAGTATCTGTTCTTATAGGCCAATTTAGCAGTTAATTGTTGAGCCACGTTAGCTTGTAAGATATTTTACCGAAGCTGTTCTATGGTCTACCGAGTTTTCATGACAGAATATTTAAGTGTATATGACAATTGCTCACTCAAACAATTTTTTGTAGGGGCCCCCAAGGGCGTGGCGGCCATAAGCTATAGCTTGTGTCGCTTATAGGTAATCCAGCACTGTCAATCCCGTTACTTTGCAACGCAATCCATCCCGTTAGCTAGTCTCATTAGAAAAACCCGTAATATAATCCTTGAAACGATTCACCGTAACATTCGCTTCACCCATCCCCGGGATATTCTCACTTCTCAACCTTTGTACCAATAGTCTAGGCACCTTTTGAGAATTATTAACAATTGTATCACCTTCCACATGACAAATGTGGACAATATCAACAATTGTATCACCTTCCACATGACAAATGTGGACAATATCAACAATTGTATTACCTTCCACATGACAAATGTGGACAATATCAACAATTGTATCACCTTCCACATGACAAATGTGGACAATATTAACAATTGTATAATCTTCCACATGACAAATGTGGACAATATCAACTCTGTTAAGTCAAACATTGACTAACAAAACAGCCATTTGTTGAATGATAAACAGTCGAGCGGAGAGTCGACATTTTTCATACATTTTCTTGATGTAAAAATAATAGTTGAGGAAACTTGAACTTTTAGATCTTATATTGTCTTTGAAAAACAATTTTCAAAGGGAATGTCATGCAAAAAAAAAGTATGTCTGGTTTGATTAAAAGAACCTCGCTAATTTACAGACACGAGTTTTTGAGAACTAAACTCACGTTGTAAGATTATCATCTATTTTGTAACACGAGATCAATTAGTTTACTTAACAGACTCGAAAGATATTGTTATTTTTAAAAGTAAATAAAAAGCCAAAAACATTTTTAAATTACTACAAAATTACACTTGAAGATTGTTCATAATGTGGAGCACACCATGTTGTGACTAGGTGACCGTGTGGCTGTGGAGCCCACCATGTGGTGACTTGGTGACCGTGTGGCTGTCACTTATTGGTGAACCTGCTGCACATGCAACTCTGTAAATTGAATTAAGAGAAATCTAGTGTGGCTGGCATTCATCAGCGTTACAGTTTTTCGAGGCAGTAGGGTGCGAAATTAAGGAACTAAATGTGGGTGAAACGGCAATCAACTTAGAGATAAGTAGAAGGATAACATGCAAACAGGATATGTATGAGCCTGACATGTATGAGCCTGATATGTATGAGCCTGACATGTATGAGCCTGATATGTATGAGCCTGAAAAGACGTCACAAAACAACGAACGTTTCGTGAAAGAACTTTCTTCAACGAACAAATAGCACAAGAACAAATAAAACGAATCAAAAGAAATTAAAACTTAGCTGCAGTGAAATCGAGAGCCAACGATAGCAAAGAAATTAAGGAACACAATTCAGTGAATAAAATTCAAATTAAACGTTCTGTCTATAGAAATGTTCAAAACTTAAAAGAGTAATGGTGTCTATAACACAAAATTCTGTCCAACAGCCTTGGTGTTATCAATTTATTTAATTAATTATTTATTTATTTAATTACATTTATTTTATATCTCTTTCCGTCTTCTGTGTCTAGGTTTATAAACACACACTTTTATTTAAGCCGTTATAAAGCACCAATATTTATGTGTAAATTTAAATCTTAAATTTAAGAAACACTATTATTTATTGCTTATGGACACAGTATTATTTACAAATGTGCACCTAAATTCGACCTTTTCGAAAGCGTTTATACCTTGTATCGAGACACTTGTTCTTATCATAGTTACGTCTTTGAAACTTTAATTATTTTTTTAAAACATATTTAGTAAGTAGTTGCAAAATAAGAACGGCAACACGTTTCCTACCCAATCTAATATATAAAGCTCAGTTGGTGTTTGTATCTTTGTATGTTTCACTTTTCGACGGGGACCAAATTTGGCAGGACGGTTCCTTTTATCCTGAAGGTGGTTTTAAGTTAGTTTTTGTAATTGTCCCTTTTGCCCGAATGCCGTAAATTAAATAATCAGAAAATGCAGAGACAAAGAATAAAAAATTTAACCTCATTTCTGTATTGAACAAATTTACGCGGACGTTCAAATGCCGTTCAAAGCGAGTTACATTTGGTGACGTTTTTTTCCCCCAATACTATTTTCAGCGGTGCGCATTCAAAAAATATTATAATGTCTAATAACGGTGCGCACATTTTCGTTTACGCTTCATAATTTGAGCTGTGTAGTACAAAGAATTGTCATTTTCTTTACTGTTACTTTCTATATATTAGAATATTAGATAGACACGTAAACATATTATTTAATTACAACTGCTACACGATGCATTAGATTTAATTGTTTACACGTTTAAATTTAATTGCGAATTTGTTTTAATTATTTTCTGTTCCATAACTCGACATTTAGTAAAAACTTATTTATGTAATAATTGTCTCAGTATTTTTTTTTCAAGGCTTCATTTTTAGCGGTGCGCGTTATAAAATATTTTATCGCCTGATTACTGTGCGCACATTTTCGTGTACTCATCTTAAATTTAGCTGTGTCCTATTAATATAACATTTATATTTTGTTTGTCTTTTACATAAGCTATTGTCTTTTACATAACCTATACACTTATACTATTTAAACTTAGGCTACCGGACCTATTAACATAAGTAGATTAAACTAAATAAAGTGATCCTGAAGACGCTTAATTATTTTGTATTGCGAATTGAATATGTTATGTTCATTCCTTTGATGATGGATTAACATAGGCCATTTTTAAAATCAATTATTTTCATGGTTTCACATGCGTTTTTAACATAAAATTGATTTGTTGTGTTCGTTTTTTTATAATTAGGAATATAGCCTAATTTCTTTATTTATCTTTATTATCTTTAGCTCATAGACGCTGTTGCAAATATTGTATTAATTACAATTGTGTTACGATGCAGTGTCGTAAATATATAAGAGCTTTTTTTAGTGACGACAGTGGCAGAGATCTTTTGGAAAAATGTCAACAAAGCAGTGGCCTTTTTTAAATGGATACAAACAAACAAACATAAAAATATCAACTGAGCTTTATATATTACATATGCGTTTAAATTATTTTATTTCAATTATTTTCACGATGCATTGTATTAATATTTTACATGTAATGAATAAAATTGGGATTTTTAACATTTAATTCATAACTCGTAATTTAATTAAAAACCATAAATGTAGAGAGTTTATTTTATGTTGAAAGTGATGGCCTATGTCAAATAAACTTACACTTTAAAACAGTTTACATAAGCTTTATATACACTATACATTATAAACTTTCGCCTCCGAACGTATTAAAAAAAGTTGAATAAATTTAATGAAGTGATCCTGAAAACGCTTAATTAATATGAATTGCGAATTGAATATGTTTTTATGTTCAATCCTTTGTATTCAGAATAGCATAGGCCATTTCTAAAATTGCCTTTTAATCATTTTTAAGATGCGCTTATTAACAGATGGTTGAATCTTTCTTTTTTTTTCATATTTATTTTATTTTTCAGATATAAAATCTGGTGTGTGTGTGTGCATTGAATATAATTTACAAAATATGATGCCTTATCCGAAATATGGAACAAACAAAAAAAGATCCCTTTTTGAAATTATACACATTGCTTATAAATCGTAAATATAAATCGTAAAATATAGAGACATAAAAAATGTTAAATATTATTTCCCTGTTACAACGATTATGAATACGTCAAAGGAGGAGTTATTTTGGTCCAGTACATTTACTTTATAACAAGACTTTATTTTATGCGGCCAGCTTTCTATATTGTCTAAATATGGTGTGCACATTTTTTTATATCATTTTAATACGACCGTTTTTTTTTAAAAAATATTTTAGAAAGGACATTTATAATTTTGTTTATTTGCGCTATAAGTCACTTAGCTTTTGCCTTTTAAAGGGATAGTACCACATGTTCTTTATCTCATAGACGTGGTTACAAATATTATATAACTTACAATTGTGATACGATGCAGTTTCGTAATTATATATTAGATTTTTGAGTGACGAGGGTGGTAGAGCTCTTTTGGAAAACCTATAAGTTATGTTAATTTTGTACAAGTGGGAATGAAATTGTAAATTTAGTTATTATGGTCGGCAAGAATCATTATTTAATTAATCATATCTTTTAAATAGTAAGGTTATGTTAAAAGGCACTGCATTAAGTGAAAACAACTCACGCGGTAAAATGGCATATCTCTGTTTCTCATAAGATTTTAACTAAATAGATGAATCTGAAATTTAACTTGGAAAATAAAAATTGTAATAACCAGCAACTAATACTTGGATAAAGGGTCAGCACACTCCCGCTACAAAGTGCGGGTATTTTTCTAGTATATATATATATATATATATATATATATATATATATATATATATATATATATATATATATATATATATATATAAATATATATATATATATATATATATATATATATGTATAAAAGTAATTACTTTAAAAATGTGCGCCATTACATTAATTTGGAGTATCAGTCATATTTTTACTTTTATATCAAAACGATTATCTGTGATTTAAATTAAATCTTTGATTTAAAATATTATCTTCATATTAGCCTAAAATGCTGTTTCTATTCGCCTCGGTTCTCGATCTACCGAATTAATAAAATCAACTCAAAATCTCAATAAGGATTACTTTAAAATACACGAATAGTTTCCTTTTTGAAACAGTAGCAGAGTTTTTCAAGGAGCCCATAAACAGATCAACAAAGAAGTTTCTTTCTTCTCTCTTAATCTTCGGATGTTTGCGAGGTTCAGTTCATGCGCATGTCCAAACAAGGCGCCCCGCCAAACAAACCAATGTTAACATCAACACACATCACTTCCGCCCGGCGAGCACAACCGTCATTGGTGTTCCGTTGTTTTGTAATGGGAACAAACGAGTTTTTATGTTTCAATCTGTTATCAAGTTTACAATTAAAAAAGAAATTTAATTGGACAATCATGTTGTGTTATTTGATGTGGATTTGGCGAACAAACCACAAACCACATTATAAATAACTAGTTTGTGCTGCGGTGCCGTGGCGCCTGCGGCGCCCCCCCCCCTTTTCAAGGGCGCCTTCGGCGCCCACCTTTTTCAAAAGCCCAACTAATAACTAACCTGTCCTTGTATGATAAATGCGTAATATTAAACTTTCTTATATGTACACAACGTAAAGTATTTAATAATAGTTTATTTTTTATGTCAAAAGCCCAAGTAACTTATCCTTGTATGATAAATACGAAATATTCCTGAAATGTACACAAAGTATGTATATAATGTAGGTTGTGCTGCGGCGCCCACTTTTATTAATTTTTTTTCAAAAGCCCAACAAACTTGTCCTTGTATGATAGATACGTAATATGAAACTACCTTAAATTTAAATGTACTTTTCTTTTTGGTTTTTGGTCAAAAGCCCAAGAAACTTATCCTTGTATGATAAATACGAAATATTCCTGAAAATTAAACAAAGTATTTATATAATAATTATTTTTACAGTGCTAATCACCACACGATTTTTAAACTAATTTTAGAAAGCAGCGCAACAAATTTCTTCACCAAAAAATAACTATTTGAGTCAATCAGCACTGCTTACAACACAAAATTTTAAAAAAGCAGAGCAATGTCCCTTAGCGTTAGGCTACATAATTGAGCTTTTAAACTAATTTTAGAAAGCAGCGCAACAAATTTCTTCACCAAAAAATAACTATTTGAGTCAATCAGCACTGCTTACAACACAAAATTTAAAAAAGCAGAGCGATGTCCCTAAGCGTTAGGCTACATAATTGAGCGTAAATATATATATACTAGTTTGTGCTGCGGCGCCGTGGCGCCTGCGGCGCCCACCTTTTTCAAAAGCCCAACTAACTTGTCCTTGTATGATAAATACTTAATATGAAACTTTCTTAAATGTACACAAAGTATTTTATAAATGTTTTTTTCTTTTTTGCAAAAGCCCAAGTAACATATCCTTATATGATAAATACGAAATATTCCTGAAATGTACACAAAGTATGTATATAATATTTTTTTTACAGTGCTAATCACCACACGATTTTTAAAGTAACTTTAGAAAGCAGCGCACCAAATTACTGCACCAAAAATAACTCTTATCGAACGTCCGCATGAAATTGTTCAATTATTAATAATAGTGTGGAGGGTGTTTAATGTTAATCTGGAAACCAAAAACGATTATCCAATTTTAAAAAAAAAGCAGAGTGATGTCCCTCAGCGTTAGGCTACATAATTGAGCGTAAATATATATATGATAATATAGCAAATTAAAGGGGGCGTTTTATTATTATTATTATTATTTCTTTTTTTTTGCATTCATGTTTACTGCCGTGCACAGAGGGGCGAGGGTACTATGAAGGCGAGGGAGCACCCTTTGATTAGCCTACAACCTGTTACCACTAACCTTTAAGGGTTATAAAATTTAGGGCTGCGGAAATTAACGATTAATTTCTCGATTAAATTTCCTAAAGATTAAATTATTTTTTAACGATAAATCGACCCATCTCTTACAAATTATTGGAAGTCAAAATGTAAAAAAAAATAATAGTGGCCGATAAATAATAAATTTCCTGAAGATTACATGAACATTTTGGTTTTAAACTGTTTACTGACGGAATGTTCAAAATGTTGATAAAGTTTGCCTATCATGGTTCTAACACTTCGCCTACTTATCAAACCAAATGAAAAGCGTATTAAGCTAATGGCAGTAATGAAGTTTGACTCAGAGACAGAAAATGACGACAGCTCTTCTGATGAATTACTGCGTTACAAAATGGAGATGAAAGTTCCTGAATCCATTAACCCTCTACAATGGTGGAAACTTAATGAACACCGATATCTGATACTGTCATTCCTTGCCAAGATCGTTTCGTGCATACCAGTTACCTCAGTTCCATGGGAATGACTGTTTAGCTCAGCTGGTTATATTGTCAATAGACCCGCTAATCTTGTGAACCAAATAATGTAAACACACTTGTCTTTTTGCGTAGTTGCTTAAAAGATGACATATAACGGCGACATTCCAGTGTTATATTTAGATGTTCAAAAGAACGTTTAATAAGTGAAATCATACATTTTAATTTTTGGCTTTAATCGAAATTAACGATTAATTAATTGTTAATTTTTCAACAGTTAACGATTAAATTTAAATAAATAGTTCACAGTCCAATTATAAATGTTTAATTTCTTTGACTTATCAACGATTCCACCCAAAATGTGATCAAGTTCATTAACTGGTTTCGATGTCCATCTCTCTGACAACCAATGTACTCCCAACCATCCTCATACGCCCCAAAAAATAATTGTTGATTCATTTTACGATCTTTAAATCTTTTTAAAATATAATTTCCTTAATAAAATATATTTAATAATATGAAAACAATATTGTTTAATGTTCCTTGAAGAAACAAGATCTTGAAGTTTTACATGCGACTTGTCTGCCCTCTGAGACTTGTCTGCCTCTGTGACTTGACTGCCTCTGTGACTTGTCTGCCTCTGTGACTTGTCTGCCTCTGTGACTTGTCTGCCTCTGTGACTTGTCTCTCTCTGTGACTTGTTTGCATTTGTGACTTGTCTGCCTCTGCGAATTGTCTGCCTCTGAATCTTGTCTGCATCTTGGACTTGTCTGCCTCATTGCTTGTATGCCTTTGTAACGTGTCTGCCTCTGAGACTTGTCTGCCTCATTGACTTGTCTGCCTTTGTAATTTGTCTGCCTCTGTGACTTGCCAGTCTCTGTTACTTGTTTGCCTCTGTTAGTTTTAATGTTGCGACAATGTTGAAACAGTAGTGTGTGTAAATCCCATGCCATTAAAATTTGGAGGCGTTATTCTTTGTGGGCTGAAAATGTTTATTTGGTTGATTCTTTGCCACAACTGAGAGCCATGTCACATCTTCACCTTTATCCACTATAAACTTTCAGTTCACGGAGCTCAGTCACACAAACCTCTTCAACATGTTTGTACTGCAGCAACTGTGTACCAGTCATTGGTTTATTACCACATAAAACATATATGTCATTGATAAGTACAAAATCTTTAACAGTGGATGATCAGCATCGTCTATCACGAGTGGAATAGCAACAAACTCGTCAGCCACTTAGCATTGCCAACACCCACCTCGTCAGTCACTTATCATTGCAAACACCCACCTTGTCAGTCACTTACCATTGCCAACACCCACCTTGTCAGTTACTTATCATTGCCAACACCCACCTTGTCAGTTACTTATCATTGCCAACACCCACCTTGTCAGTCACTTATCATTGCCAACACCCAACTCGTCAGTCACTTATCATTGCCAACACCCAACTCGTCAGTCACTTATCATTGCCAAAAACAAACTCGTTAGTCACTTATCATTGACCGAACACTCGTCAGTCACTTTACATTGCTAAACAGTTAATGTGTCGAATATTAAAGTATCTGAAGAAATGAAATGATCAATGATCCCACGAGTTACACTAATAATAATACTTATGATAATAAGGGGCCGTCCATAAATGACGTCACGCAACTGGGGCACCATTTGTGACGATGTGTGACGAGGGGGGGGGGTTGTGTTTGAGAAATGTGACGTCACATCAAAAACTCGCCACTTAATATAAAAGTTCGTATTTTATATATTTGATTTTTTAACAATGTATTTTAGCACGTTTTACATGGCTTCACGAGTGCTACGACTTTAGAGTGCATTCTTACACTAAATACATACTTAAATGTCAAAAAGGTGATTTTAAACCTGCTATTTTTCAAATAGAAAATACAGCTATTATGCTTTGTGACGTCATATTGGAGGGGGGTTCACGATGCGCGACGAGGGGTTGGGGGGAGTGAAAAATCGGCCAAAATCGCGTGATTTCATTTATAGAAGGCCCCTAATAGTAATTTGATAATTTATATTGCGCTGTACCCCAGCAAGTAGCTGGGCTCACAGCTATTTAAATAAAAATAGTTATACACATATAATAATCAATGCATTAAATGAAAAACTACATATCATAACTAGAACACAGCGACATCCCAATGTATTTAAGCATGTACAGTGTATATAAATTTAGATTAACTTAAAAATTGTAAATTATAGAATTTAAAGTAAAAGTACAATATAAAATTTACTCTAATGAAACGAAAAAGAACCCGTTTAAAGTTTACCTTTTTTCAATCTGTCTTCTGATATATTCTACGTTAACATGTCAAATCTTTTGCATAATGCTTTAATTGTATGTAAAATGGTAGCTTGTGTCCGGACAAAACGTGGTTTAGTTGTTTTTGTCTCGTTGCGTATTATTTGACTTGTCTCTAATGATGTACCATAATTATGTTTAGCATACACGATGTTTTCTAGTTCTGTTCAGATGCGCAACTGGGTTTTCCGCGCCCTTGGCTAATTTATTTTTGACGCCTTTGACAAGTGGATATTAAAAAAAAGTCCAAAAGGTAGGAAAATACTAAATTTGAACAAATTGAAGGATTAGCCCTCGGCGCCCTTGGCAAGTGCCCTTATGTCAAGTCGTTGTTACGCCTCAGGTTCTGTTTATCTTGTGGTGACTTGAAAGTTTGTCTTAAATATTGACCAATGGTAAAACATTAAACCCGGAAATATTAAAAGTTAATAAACACATTGGTCTAGAATTATAAGTTTATCAATTTTAATGCCAATAAATAGAAACAAGATTAAGATGATTTTAATAAGATATGTTAAACGAATAAAATTTTGGTAAAAATAATTGAGTGCAATTAATTGCTTATTAAAATCATCACACATGAAATATGAGCAGAAAATATCCTTACAAAAAAATGTTGCTTTAAAAAAAATAATTCATATTTCTCTAAGAAATTGGAAACACTTTGTAGACGTTCAAAGTTTAAGTACAATTCAGCAGACTAGGAAAATCTCTCATCTTACAAGGATTAAGATGACGTTTGTTTACACTACACAAACCCAACAATCAATGACGAAGAAAGAAATTTGTTCACAACGGAAATAACTTATATAAAATTATTGTCACAACTTTTATACTAGGTACATTTTTTTTTACTCAGTTTCAGTTTTTGAAGAAGAATAAATTGACATGAAACAAAATTGTTTTAACTGTACATAAAATGAAATGTAACACAACCTTCTCACCATAAATGACATTTTTTGTCTATCTCCGTTTAAACTTAGTTTATCGACTAATTTAAGGAAAACCTTAACTCTAACTTTCAAATGAAACTCATACAAGTTTTCCTTCTTCCCGTCAGGAATTCGGGCGTGGAATGGGTTGCCTGAAGAATCCAGGAAAACCAACACTTTATCAACATTTAAATCTCTAATAAAAATGCAGGACTAAACACAAACCATAGATAAGCGTAGGACGCAATAATCTTCTGTATAGAAGGAGCGTCTGTAAACAGATAAGATAAGATAAGAAATATGGTATACATAATCCAGAACGTTGCATAACAGTTCAGTGCCTTTGTGTGTGCAGAAACTGAGGGTGTCGTTGGCTAGTAATCGTTGTCACATAAACGAATTGAATCACTTCCAGGAAACCCTGCCGAGTTTGGGTTGACAAAAAGTTGCTTTAGACCAGGGGTTCCCAACACCGTGCCCGCGGGCACCATGGTGCCCGCGGAACGATTCGTATGTGCCCGCCACTATTCGACTGAGACATAAACTTTCTCTCGTGCATTTCCCACATATGAAGAAAATGCTAGGTAACAATGAATTAAACAGGTAATTATTTATTAAGCATCTTCAAGGGTTAAAAAAACAGTTTGAAGAGAGATTTTTGCAGTTTACACATATCGAGCCAATTGTTTCCTTCTGTATCAATCCTTTTACTTGCCAAATAAATGTAATGGAAATGGCCGCATGTATTGCATATTTTGTTCAAGGTAAGACAGAAGATTTAGAGTTAGAAATTTTGGACCTTAAGAATGATATTTTTGCTAAAATCATTAATATCAGATGACTTTTGGAATTCATTGGACAGATAAAAGTTCCCATTGTCGATAAAAGCGGCATATAAAATTAAATCATTTTTCGGATCGAGATATTTATGCGAATAATTGTTTTCAAACACGAAATTAATAAAAATCAAGATATAGATCTCGACTCACTGATGAGCATCTTTATGATTGTTTGCTAACGGGATTATCCTCATACTGTCCTATTTGTTAGGCACTGGCCAATGATATGGAATGCCAAAGATCACATTGACATATTGATATATCTTTTTATAAAATGTTTTCTTTGTATTTGTGTTTTTGTTTACGTTTTGTAAATACATTTCTCTGTGTGTATGCAATTTGAATAATAATTTTATTATTTTGAAACTTTTGCGTTTATTATTTATTAATAAATTATGAATATAAGAAAATAAATTATGGGAACATGAGAAGTTATGGAATGAGTTTGTCGATTAAAAATAGGCGGTGCACGCTAACATACCGATATTTTAGAATGTGCTCTAGAGTACAAAAAGGTTGGGAACCCCTGCTTTAGACAATCACCCTTTCAAGTTTAGATTGACCCTCAAATATAAGTTTAAATATAGCCACGGCAAAGACGCTACAAGAAGGGAGGACAATAACCTCAACAATCATTTGACCTTCATGCTGTGATGGTTGGTGATGTTTAACGCGACCTGGTAACTTGTCTTTCGTGGGGGATAAACTTCTATCAGAAATCTCATTGTTACACCGTGTAACATTTGACGACGGAGGTGGTGGGTGGGGACAGCTCTGTATTAGTTGGCAAGTGTATAAATACTGGGGTGAGGGGAGAGACATTTACCGACCAGTGTATAAATGCTGGGGTGAGGTGAGAGACATTTACCGACCAGTGTATAAATGTTGGGGTGAGGTGAGATACATTTACCGACCAGTGTATAAATGTTGGGGTGAGGTGAGAGACATTTACCGACCAGTGTATAAATGCTGGGGTGAGGGCAGAGACATTTACCGACCAGTGTATAAATGCTGGGGTGAGGTGAGAGACATTTACCGACCAGTGTATAAATGTTGGGGTGAGGTGAGAGACATTTACCGACCAGTGTATAAATGTTGGGGTGAGGTGAGAGACATTTACCGACCAGTGTATAAATGCTGGGGTGAGGTGAGAGACATTTACCGACCAGTGTATAAATGTTGGGGTGAGGTGAGAGACATTTACCGACCAGTGTATAAATGTTGGGGTGAGGTGAGAGACATTTACCGACCAGTGTATAAATGTTGGGGTGAGGGGAGAGACATTTACCGACCGGTGTATAAATGTTGGGGTGAGGGGAGAGACATTTACCGACTGGTGTATAAATGTTGGGGTGAGGTGAGAGAGACATTTACCGACCAGTGTATAAATGCTGGGGTGAGGGGAGAGACATTTACCGACCAGTGTATAAATGCTGGGGTGAGGAGAGAGAGACATTTACCGACCAGTGTATAAATGTTGGGGTGAGGTGAGAGACCTTTACCGACCAGTGTATAAATGTTGGGGTGAGGTGAGAGAGACATTTACCGACCAGTGTATAAATGTTGGGGTGAGGGGAGAGACATTTACCGACCAGTGTATAAATGTTGGGGTGAGGAGAGAGAGACATTTACCGACCAGTGTATAAATGCTGGGGTGAGGAGAGAGAGACATTAACCGATCAAGTGTATAAATGCTGGGGTGAGGAGAGAGACATTTTCCGACCAGTGTATAAATGTTGGGGTGAGGTGAGAGCCATTTACCGACCAGTGTATAAATGTTGGGGTGAGGAGAGAGAGACATTTACCGACCAGTGTATAAATATTGGGGTGAGGTGAGAGACATTTACCGACCAGTGTATAAATGTTGGGGTGAGGTGAGAGACATTTACCGACCAGTGTATAAATGTTGGGGTGAGGTGAGAGACATTTACCGACCAGTGTATAAATGTTGGGGTGAGGGGAGAGACATTTACCGACCGGTGTATAAATGTTGGGGTGAGGGGAGAGACATTTACCGACCGGTGTATAAATGTTGGGGTGAGGTGAGAGAGACATTTACCGACCAGTGTATAAATGCTGGGGTGAGGGGAGAGACATTTACCGACCAGTGTATAAATGCTGGGGTGAGGAGAGAGAGACATTTACCGACCAGTGTATAAATGTTGGGGTGAGGGGAGAGACATTTACCGACCAGTGTATAAATGTTGGGGTGAGGTGAGAGACATTTACCGACCAGTGTATAAATGTTGGGGTGAGGTGAGAGACATTTACCGACCAGTGTATAAATGCTGGGGTGAGGTGAGAGACATTTACCGACCAGTGTATAAATGTTGGGGTGAGGTGAGAGACATTTACCGACCAGTGTATAAATGTTGGGGTGAGGTGAGAGACATTTACCGACCAGTGTATAAATGTTGGGGTGAGGGGAGAGACATTTACCGACCGGTGTATAAATGTTGGGGTGAGGGGAGAGACATTTACCGACTGGTGTATAAATGTTGGGGTGAGGTGAGAGAGACATTTACCGACCAGTGTATAAATGCTGGGGTGAGGGGAGAGACATTTACCGACCAGTGTATAAATGCTGGGGTGAGGAGAGAGAGACATTTACCGACCAGTGTATAAATGTTGGGGTGAGGTGAGAGACCTTTACCGACCAGTGTATAAATGTTGGGGTGAGGTGAGAGAGACATTTACCGACCAGTGTATAAATGTTGGGGTGAGGGGAGAGACATTTACCGACCAGTGTATAAATGTTGGGGTGAGGAGAGAGAGACATTTACCGACCAGTGTATAAATGCTGGGGTGAGGAGAGAGAGACATTAACCGATCAAGTGTATAAATGCTGGGGTGAGGAGAGAGGCATTTTCCGACCAGTGTATAAATGTTGGGGTGAGGTGAGAGCCATTTACCGACCAGTGTATAAATGCTGGGGTGAGGAGAGAGAGACATTTACCGACCAGTGTATAAATATTGGGGTGAGGTGAGAGACATTTACCGACCAGTGTATAAATGTTGGGGTGAGGTGAGAGACATTTACCGACCAGTGTATAAATGTTGGGGTGAGGTGAGAGACATTTACCGACCAGTGTATAAATGTTGGGGTGAGGGGAGAGACATTTACCGACCGGTGTATAAATGTTGGGGTGAGGGGAGAGACATTTACCGACCGGTGTATAAATGTTGGGGTGAG
Source organism: Ampullaceana balthica (assembly GCA_944989445.1). Lineage (NCBI taxonomy): Eukaryota > Metazoa > Mollusca > Gastropoda > Lymnaeidae > Ampullaceana > Ampullaceana balthica. Next base: position 102,176 of record CALYLW010001447.1, read on the forward strand.
GTGAGAGAGACATTTACCGACCAGTGTATAAATGCTGGGGTGAGGGGAGAGACATTTACCGACCAGTGTATAAATGCTGGGGTGAGGAGAGAGAGACATTTACCGACCAGTGTATAAATGTTGGGGTGAGGGGAGAGACATTTACCGACCAGTGTATAAATGTTGGGGTGAGGAGAGAGAGACATTTACCGACCAGTGTATAAATGCTGGGGTGAGGAGAGAGAGACATTAACCGATCAAGTGTATAAATGCTGGGGTGAGGAGAGAGACATTTTCCGACCAATGTATAAATGTTGGGGTGAGGTGAGAGCCATTTACCGACCAGTGTATAAATGCTGGGGTGAGGAGAGAGAGACATTTACCGACCAGTGTATAAATATTGGGGTGAGGTGAGAGACATTTACCGACCAGTGTATAAATGTTGGGGTGAGGTGAGAGACATTTACCGACCAGTGTATAAATGTTGGGGTGAGGTGAGAGACATTTACCGACCAGTGTATAAATGTTGGGGTGAGGGGAGAGACATTTACCGACCGGTGTATAAATGTTGGGGTGAGGGGAGAGACATTTACCGACCGGTGTATAAATGTTGGGGTGAGGTGAGAGAGACATTTACCGACCAGTGTATAAATGCTGGGGTGAGGGGAGAGACATTTACCGACCAGTGTATAAATGCTGGGGTGAGGAGAGAGAGACATTTACCGACCAGTGTATAAATGTTGGGGTGAGGTGAGAGACATTTACCGACCAGTGTATAAATGTTGGGGTGAGGTGAGAGAGACATTTACCGACCAGTGTATAAATGTTGGGGTGAGGAGAGACATTTACCGACCAGTGTATAAATGTTGGGGTGAGGTGAGAGACCTTTACCGACCAGTGTATAAATGCTAGGGTGAGGAGAGAGAGACATTTACCGACCAGGGTATAAATGCTGGGGTGAGGAGAGAGACATTTCCCGACCAGTGTATAATTTAATGTTAGAGTGAGGTGAGAGACATTTACCGACCAGTGTATATATGCTGGGGTGAGGAGAGAGAGACATTTACCGACCAGTGTATAAATGCTGGGGTGAGGAGAGAGATATTTACCGACCAGTGTATAAATTTTGGGGTGAGGAGAGAGACATTTACCGACCAGTGTATAAATGCTGGGGTGAGGAGAGAGAGACATTTACCCACCAGTGTATAAATGCTGGGGTGAGGAGAGACATTTACCGACCAGTGTATAAATGTTGGGGTGAGGTGAGAGACATTTACCGATCAGTGTATAAATGCTAGGGTGAGGAGAGAGAGACATTTACCGACCAGTGTATAAATGCTGGGGTGAGGAGAGAGACATTTACCGACCAGTGTATAATTTAATGTTAGGGTGAGGTGAAACATTTACCGACCAGTGTATAAATGCTGGGGTGAGGAGAGAGAGACATTTACCGACCAGTGTATAAATGCTGGTGTGAGGAGAGAGATATTTACCGACCAGTGTATACATTTTGGGGTGAGGAGAGAGACATTTATCGACCAGTGTATAAATGTTGGGGTGAGGTGAGAGACATTTACCGACCAGTGTATAAATGTTGGGTTGAGGGGAGAGACATTTACCGACCAGTGTATAAATGTTGGGCTGAGGAGAGAGACATTTACCGACAAGTGTATAAATGTTGGGGTGAGGAGAGAGAGAGACATTTACCGACCAGTGTATAAATGTTGGAGTGAGGAGAGAGACATTTACCGACCAGTGTATAAATGTTGGGGTGAGGGGAGAGACATTTACCGACAAGTGTGCAAGTGTGGGGTGGGGTGGTAGAAATCTGGTTCTGCCTTGGAAGTCACTGTCGTAGCTACGACAATATTTGTAAGTGCAATTTTAGTTTTTAATATTTTGAGATAAAGATATTTCTCTGTTTGTATGTGACGTAAAACAAGAGAGAAACATTGTCGCAAAATGTGGAAATGTGTGTTAAGATCTTTCTATGAGAGCAGCACTGCAATACAATGACTGATGAGATAGTTTGATATGTAAGTATGTTTGAGTTATCATTCGTATCATTATTAATATATGTGCCATTCATTCGTGAGAGCATTACATCGTTGATTTGTTTGATTGTATTCACTGCAACAAGAATAGCTATACGTATAACCAATGACAAGAATAGCTATACGTATAACCAATGACAAGAATAGCTATACGTATAACCAATTACAAGAATAGCTATACGTATAACCAATTACAAGAATAGCTATACGTATAACCAATTACAAGAATATCTATACGTATAACCAATTACGAGAATAGCTATACGTATAACCAATTACAAGAATAGCTATACGTATAACCAATTACAAGAATAGCTATACGTATAACCAATGACAAGAATAGCTATACGTATAACCAATTACAAGAATAGCTATACGTATAACCAATTACAAGAATAGCTATACGTATAACCACTTACAAGAATAGCTATACGTATAACCAATGACAAGAATAGCTATGCGTATAACCAATTACAAGAATAGCTATGCGTATAACCAATTACAAGAATAGCTATACGTATAACCAATTACAAGAATAGCTATACGTATAACCAATTACAAGAATAGCTATTCGTATAACCAATTACAAGAATAGCTATTCGTATAACCAATTACAAGAATAGCTATACGTATAACCAATTACAATAATAGCTATACGTATAACCAAATGCAAGAATAGCTATACGTATAACCAATTACAAGAATAGCTATACGTATGACCAATTACAAGAATAGCTATACATATAACCAATTACAAGAATAGCTATACGTATAACCAATTACAAGAATAGCTATACGTATAACCAATTACAAGAATAGCTATACGTATAACCAATTACAAGAATAGCTATGCGTATAACCAATTACAAGAATAGCTATACGTATAACCAATTACAAGAATAGCTATACGTATAACCAATTACAAGAATAGCTATTCGTATAACCAATTACAAGAATAGCTATTCGTATAACCAATTACAAGAATAGCTATACGTATAACCAATTACAATAATAGCTATACGTATAACCAAATACAAGAATAGCTATACGTATAACCAATTACAAGAATAGCTATACGTATGACCAATTACAAGAATAGCTATACGTATGACCAATTACAAGAATAGCTATACGTATGACCAATTACAAGAATAGCTATACGTATAACCAATTACGTATATATCTGTTGATAAAATTGCCCTCTTTGTATTTGGCTTAAACTCCAAGTCCCCACCAAAAATATAAATTTTCAAAGGTAAGCGGTTAAAAATGATCCTCTAGGGGCCGTCCATAAAATACGTCACGCTCCAGATGGGGAGGGGGTGTAAGAAAGTGTGACAATTTGTGACAGGGGGAGGGGGGTCCGGCCATGTGTGACGTCACGGTGTTTTATATTAAATTTTTATTATTTTGCTAGTAAAAAACGAAGTTTTTGTTCGAAAGTGTGACGTACTTTGGGGTGGGGGTGGGGGGTGGGGGGTCCGAGATTTGTGACAGGGGGAGGGGGGAGTTAAAATGGTCGAAAATAGCGTGACGTACTTTATGGACGGTCCCATATCAGAAACACGAACATATTTATAATTGTATGTAAACATTGAGAGTTGACCTAAAACTGAATTAACATGTTGTAAATATTCCTTCTATCAAGTGAGTGGGTAAAATATTTTAATCATACATATTTTCTTCTGTAAAACTGTCAATTAATATGGATTACCGTGGAGTTATTTTAAAAATATACAATTCTATTGTCATCTATTGTATTTTTGAAACTTTCCAATGTCTATAAAAATGAAATAAGTTTTTTTTTCAAATTGAATTTTATAGTTCGAAAAAAAAGCCAATTAATAATATATTTACAATTTTTCACAACTTTGCAATTTCCCTTCAAGATAAGAAAAGGTATTACAATAAATCATAGTAACGTATATATGTATGATCAGAAACGCAGCAAAGTTTGAATTCTCGCTAAACTATTCAGAATTTTAATATTTTCATTCAAAGAGTGAACCCCACGTTTGAGAGTCGCATGTTCAATTTAAAGCATATTAATCACGTCGAACTCTGTTTCCCCCATGCCCTAAGCACACGACTTTATTTATCTTTCCACATTTAAACGTTTTATATGACTCACAACACAGTGTTAACTTGCTTTTAGAGAAACATACGATTATTCTTTGTTATCTCTGGTAAATAGAATCGAAACAAATCAAGTTGTTTGCGCGGACTATTAAGGGCTGTTTGAATTTTGTGCGGCATCTGATGTGGTTACTTGGGAAACAACTGCGAATGATTAAGAATAAAAAGGTGATGTCAAATTTAAAATAAGGTAGCTTACATTCTTACATAGAGAAAGTTGATTGCCGGGGAAGATGTGCATCTTGGGTGGAACTGGAAAAATAGTAGACAATGTAAGTAAATGATTTATAATACATATGAATATCATATATATAATTACTAAATTTAAGATTTTGACAGCTTTATACAAAAAGTTCTGTAACTCAAGTATATATTATACAGTTTTTATAAAGCTGAATATTCTTAAAAAGGTTGCACGTTTACAGAGAGAAATTTAAATAAGGATAAATAAAATTACTAACAATTATGAATCACACTTGACATCAGTCAGAATTTTTAGGCGGTGTTGAACTATTTCTGTTTTGAAGAACACTAAGGCTAATGACATCACTCCTAGCACACACCATTCAAGCACTTGAGAGTATATCGTCCAGCAACTTATTGCCTTTATCTTTGCTTATTACACGTGTGCTCAGATACTCAGATCCATAGGCTGTCTGTCGGCTGAGGCAATCAGACATGACATCAGCTTGTGTTTCTTTAAGATCTGGCGACGCGGCTTTTGAAATACATGGCTGTCGGCACCTGACCCGGGCAAATCAACATCAATACTCTCAACTGTCAAACATGTATTGAAATGTCGCACCGCTCCTATGCATGCCAACCTGTTAAACACATGCACCTTTTTCGAGTTGCTGGCACATTAAAGGTAAACAACTGAGATTACCAATATATTTGACCCTACATGGGTGTACCGACGTGATTCTATTAGCAGCATGCATTACGAGGAAAGTCTCTATTTCTTTGACTTTTTCTGATACTGAGAAATGGGCAACAGTTTTACCATCTCCCGGGCTATCTACAAATATTTAAAGCAATAAATATTTTTAGTTTTAATATTTTTTGTTTGCCTAGTTTAAGTATTATATAGTTGAATTGTATAAAACATAGCGTGTGTTGGGCCTTCTCGTTTATGAGGGATGTACACCATCTTTGGCGTCTGCTTTTCCTCCAAGGGCATAGGCCAACTACGAGAGACCTCCAGGCATCTCTATCCTGGGCCAGCTTCTCCAGAATCTTCCATTCATGGCCAATTCTCTTGATGTCTGCCTCCAATTCTCGGCGCTAAGTGTTTCTTGGAGACCCAAACATGTTTAAGTTGCTTGAAAGCTGCTCTTGCTTTTACTATCCTTATGTTGACGTCAGCATCTGTACAACATCTAACACTCTGCCAAGGTAAACAAAACTGTCCACCTCCTCAAGGGCTTCTCCTTCAAACATGATGGGGGTTATGTACTGGTGGCATTAACCTTGAGGATTTTACTCTTCCCTTTGTGTATGTTGACATCCATGTTAGCAGAAGTGGCTGCGACAATGTTTGTTTTCTCCTGCATCTGTTGTTGGGTATGTGCAAGAAGGGCAAGATCATCAGCAAAGTCACGATCATCAATTTGATCCCACAAGATCAATTGGATGCTAGTACTTTCCTGCTGTGTAGATGTTTTCATCACCCAGTCAATGGCTAACAGGAACAGGAATGGTGACAGCAAGCAACCTTGTCTCACACCAGTCTTTACCTGGAAAGCATCCGTCACCTGCTGACCATGGACAACTCGACAGTTTATCCCTTCGTACATGTTTCTGATTATATCCGTAATCTTCTGTGGCACCCCATAATGCCTTAGCAATCTAAACAGGGTTTGCCTGTCCACACAGTCGAAGGCTTTTTCATAGTCAACAAAGTTGACATAGAGAGGCGAGTTCCACTCTAGTGACTGCTCTTGAATGATGCGCAGTATCGCTATCTGGTCAGTGCAGGATCTGTTGTTGCGAAAGCCAGCTTGTTGGTCCCGCAACAGAGGAACTACAGCGTTTGTCATCCTGTTAAGTGTGTGTGTGTTGTTCGTCCATCGATTCAGCGAGGACCAATCTAGTCATCCGAGGGTTGCTGGGACTGTTTGTGCGCGCGCAGATGGCTGATCAGGCTGATCCTTGCACGGAAGGTTCGGGAACAGAAGGGACAAGGGATGAGTGGGACATCTCCAGGAGGTTTGACAGCATGGGTCTTGCGGGCTTGCCTCTTCTTTTCTGCGGCGGTGACCCGGTTTGCTTCGCATGACTTGGCACCTTCGTGGATGGAAGAACGCCAGGTGGATCGGTCCATTGCAGCACGTTCCCACGTATCTGGGTTGACGGCAAACGCTTTTAGTGAGGCATTCAGTGTGTCTTTGAAGCATTTCTTTTGCCCACCGTGGGACCACTGGCCACGCTGGAGCTCGCCATAGAAGAGTCTCTTTGGCAGTCTCTCGTCTGGCATTCGGACAACGTGCCCTGCCCACCGAAGCTGGGACTGCATCAGGAGGGTGAAGATGCTGGGGAGACCTGCCTTGGTCAGCAACACTGTGTCTGGAATTTTATCCTGCCACTTTATGCCGAGGATCTTCCTGAGGCTTGTTGTATGAAAGTGGTTAAGCTTCCTAGCATGGCGCTGATACGCTGTCCATGTTTCACACGCATATAGCAGTGTGGGGAGCACCACTGCCCTGTATACTTTCAGCTTAGTCTGGATGGCAATGCCTCTTCTGTTCCAGACATTTGGGTATAACCTGCCAAAAGTGGAGCTGGCTCTGGCAATTCTGACGTTCACTTCGTCATCGATGGTGACATTTTTAGACAGTGTGCTGCCCAGGTATGTGAACCGGTGCACTGTGTTGAGTCTCTGGCCATTGACAGTGATTTTGGGCTCAACGTAGGGCCTTCCAGGTGCGGGCTGATGGAGGACTTCAGTCTTCTTAGTGTTGATCGTCAGACCAAAGTTAGTGCAGGCGCTGGAGAACAGGTTAACGCTACGTTGCATGTCGGCTTCTGATACAGCGTTGTGGGCACAGCTTAAATCCCCTTTCTTTGGGATCTTGATAAGGTATCCCTCTTTCCAATCGGAAGGAACTTGCTCCTCTTCCCATATCTTCATAAAAAGAGGGTGTAGCATTTCCACACTGGTTTCCAAGTCCGCCTTCAGTGCCTCTGCTGGGATGCCATCAGGTCCTGCAGCCTTTCCATTTCCGTGTTGTTTAATGGCCCCGCTAATCTCTTCTTTGGTGGGAATATTGCAGTCAATTAGCAGGTCATTATCAGCTGGTTGGATATCTGGTGGATTTCTTCGTTCTTGCCTGTTTAAGAGCTCTTCGAAGTGCTCCTTCCATCTACCTCTCTGTTTCTCTTCACTTGGTATGGTGTTTCCAATTTTATCCTTCACCGAGTGCTCCTTGTGCTGCCTTTGATAGCATCATAGCAACACCCAGGGTATGTGGGGCATTGTCTTCTTCGTGTCCCTAAAATAACACCATCTCTCCTGAGATTAATCTCTTCTGTCCCCATCCAGTCCATCTTGCTTCACTAATTACGAGAATGGCGAGCTTATAGCTCCTCATCTCAGCGGCTATTTGTGCAGCTTTACCAGCCTTATACATTGTGCTGACATTCCAAGCTCCAATGATGGTGGTAGTTCTTGTAGAGATGATGGTTGTCGGCCTAACAGCTTCCAGATTTTGGCTTTCTCTATTATGCTTCATATTTTCCTCCTCAAGGAATCCATCCTCTCCCAGGACTGAAATGTCTTTTGTTACTCTTTTCGGTGTTTTTGTAACTATGTTTTTTACACGGCAGGGTTGTTGGCCTGTCGCGCAACCACTTGTGTTGCCCCCTCACAGCTCAATGGGTAGCTGCCTTTGTTCGGGTTTGGTCCCTAGCCTTTGAGGATTCCTCCACTTCCTACAAAGCAGCAGGGCTGATTTTTGGTCCGCCGCGGGTATTTTATTTCCCCAATACCCTCCATATCTGGTGGGCTTTCCTGTATCCGCCGGCTGGGGAGGTGCTCGATTGAAGTTCAGCATCTCCCACGAGGCAACGTGTATGAGGGGATAATTTCTAATGCATACACTGTAACCAGGTTTCCCTTGGGACGAAAACAACTTTTGGATTGTTAATATGGTTTTTATTGATATTAGTTTTAAAATGTTGGTAGTGAAATTTAAAAAGACGTTACTCAATGTAAAAAATAATAATAATGTTAGTTTGACACGTCTTAATTAAGGGTAAATAAATGAGTTGAGCATAGACTTCCGGTCAATATCACGTGACTTTAATTGGAATTCAATTATGCAAAAGCTTAAAATAACTCAATGGTATTTTTTGTCTTGATTACGTCATCTCATTAAATGATTCACATTTTTTATCTGAACATCTAAATGTTATGCTTTTCAAACTGCTATCGGTTTACTTATAAGCCATTTATGAGCCGTCCATAAATGACGTCACGCACGAAGAGGGGGAGAGGGTCACACATTTATGACGATGTGTGATGAAGGGGAGGGGGTGTTTAAGAAATGTTACGTCACATCAAAATGCGCAACTTTAAATAAAAGTTCCTCTTTCATATTTGATTGCTTACAATTTATTTAATTACTTTTTACGTGGCTTCACGCGTCTTACGATATTAGAGTGCAGCCTTACACTAAATACAGCTTTGTAACTTTATATTGTAGTGGGTCTACCTTTTTGTTACGACTTGTGACCACGGTCGAAAAATCGGCCAAAGTCACGTGACGTCGATTAATGACAGCCCCTTAGCCACTCTATACATGTTGCTGTGACTGGAAAGTTGACCAGCCATCCCCAGTTTGATTGGGAGAAGTTAGTTTGTTCTAAATGGAATGAAGATTCTCCTCTAAGATGTTAAGGGAAAAGTTATATGTAATAAAATAAAGCCTACTAATTAATTAATTTTTTTAAACGGTACGTAACACCCAGATTATAAAGTTTATTTGAATTTGTCCAACATTTTAATCGTAGAGTTGCAATATGTAAGTGTTAAAAATCATTACCTAATTTGAGCAAATATATACCATGAGAGAATAGCACATAATTCATGTTTATTAAATGCGATTTTTTTAAAAGTACTTATTTTGGATTATTCATAGCTCCATAAATTCAGTTTAGTGGAAGACAAAATAAATTAAAAAAATTAAAGTATAAAAAAATAAAAAAAGACTCCACATTAAAACTTTGGTAATAAAAATGTTTTGGAACTAGATTTGAAACAAAATATTGGCTTTGTGCTTGATCATTTCCCCCCAAATAACATATACACTGCACCAGAGGCGTCAGTAGGCTTGGTGTCACGCGGGGCGGTAGCTCATGGTGTCATCGAATGATCCAGCGTCTTTACTCTGGCGTGGCACTTCAACGTCGTTGACTTGAAACACCTCCATAGCATTTCATTTTTTTTTGGTTCTTCTTATGAAACCAGTATTCATAGTTAGCAAGGATCGAAGATTTTTTCCCTCGTTTCGTCAATCCAATTCCAACAGTAGTTTCCATTTTTACGTTATCACACACGTAATTTCTGAGCAACTAATGTTGAGCAACTAAAGTTGAACAAGTAATGTTCCTCATTTATAATCCCTCTAAAAGTGACTGTAGAAAAGTCGTTTCAAGCCAATCCAACTCCACCCCCACCCCGAAATGATGTAATCGGACAATAAAAAGGCCATGTGGTCAGAAAAAGGTACGTACATTCTCTTTACACACACTCCCTGTATTTACCATTTCAATAACCTTCAACAGCACACGTTGTCCTATAGTCGCCACTTAGTCTGGTCTCTATAACATACCATTATGTGCCAGCCAACGAACAGTCCCTGGTCTCGGTAGACTTGTCTTGATCTCTCCACCCCAATCAAAGTCACGATATAATGGGACAATAATAAATAGAGGTAAAAAAAAGATTTTAAAAAATCACGTTTTTATAAGTGTACTAAAAATAATAAAATAATTTAAAACTAATAAGTTCAAGTACTTTCATATCATGTGACTAAAAACGTTAGGCGGGCGCAAATGAGGTTTTACATATGCAGTTCACTCATTCTCTCACTTATAGATATATTTTTTCCCTTCTTAATTAGAAATCTTTAATTTTTATACCAAACACCCGCCCCAACGTTTTAGTCATATTAATTGAAAGTACTTGAACTTAAAAGTTTTTAATTATTTTCTTCTTTTTAGTCCGCTAATAAAAACGTGGTTTTTAAAAATCTTTTTTTACTTCTATTTATTTTATTCTTTTTAGTCCACTTATAACAACTTGGTTTTTAAAAATATTTTTTACCTCTATTTATTTTACCAAACACCTCACAAGCGCCCGCCCAACGTTTTAAAAACATTGTGATGTGGTCATGGGGTGAACTCACGGATCTCAACAAAAGCAGACGGTACAGATTCTTATATATAGACTATAGATAAACTAAAAATTTCAATAATTTAATAACGGTACATTCGATCGACCTGAAATTTTGATACAATGCATTGTCATCCAAGATCTATCTGTGGTACAATTTTGAGCTCTCTGGGACCATCAGAAGTGGTTTAATTTTACGTTGGCAGATTTGAAAAAATCTTGGACAAACCAACAAACAATGCCACAGGAACGAAAGCGAGTTAATAAAACGTGGTTAATAAAACAAAGTTTTTGACTATAAATCCCTTATATATGAGACATAACTAACAGTATTGATTATTTTCAAACGCGACAAACATTTACAGACTGAATCTGTCTTAACTCATCTTTGCTTCATAACCATGGGGGGTGGGGGAAGTCTGGTCACCGATCGCTTGACCGAGCTCAGCGTGACACGTAAAATGTAAACAAAAGCATGCCGGTACTTCAATGGGTCGCGTCAAAGCGTCAACTCAAACTTTCACGTGGAAAAAAACAATAACAGACAGTGAATTTGAATGACATACGTTATATAAGGATAAACTAAAAATGCATTAATTTAATTACGGTACGTTCGATCGATCTGAAATTTTGATACGATGCATTGTTAGGTGAGACGGGTCCGTGTGCCAAATTTCAGCTCGATCGGATTACGACAAACGGGTAATTTTTATTTTTGTTTTTCCGCCCGCCCAAGGCAGAGAGACAGAGAGAGAGAGAGATGACGACAGAGACGGCCGTGAAGTTAATATAAGGGATTTAATAAAACAAACCCGTAAAAACGAAGTTTTTGACTATAAATCCCTTATATATGAGACATAACTAACAGTATTGATTATTTTCGAAAGCGACAAACATTTACAGACTGAATCTGTCATAACTCAAATTTGATTCATAACCCTGGGGAGGGGGGGGGGCTGGGAGAGGGGAAAAGTCTTGTCACCGATCGCTGGTTCGAGCTCAGCGTGACACGTAAAATGTAAACAAAAGCACGCCGGTACTTCGATGGGTGGCGTCACGCGTCAACTCAAAATCATTGTTGACTTTTGTTATTCCGCCCGCCCAAGACAGACAGACAGAGAGACAGAGACACCGGTGAAGTTAATATAAGGGATTTAAAAAACAAACCCGTAAAAACAAAGTTTTTAACTAAAAGTATTATATATATATTTACGCTCAATTATCACTGATGCCTAACGCTAAGGGACATCACTCTCCTTTTTTTAAAACATAGACTCAAACAGGGACACTGACTCAAAGAGTTTGTTTTATTGGTGCAGTAATTTGGTGCGCTGCTTTCTAAAATTAGTGTATGATATATACGAAATATTCCTGAAATGTACACAAATTATGTATATAACATTTTTTTACAGTGCTAATCACCACACGATTTTTTTACTGCACGTCCCGTCTGTCCTGTCCGTGACGCTACTAAAACAAGGATAACTCACTTTCACTTTTGACCCTAGAAAAGGTGGGCGCCTTAGGCGCCCTACAGCCCCTATTATAAAATACTTTGTGTACATTTCAGGAAGTTTAATATTACGTATTTATCATACAAGGACAAGTTAGTTGGGCTTTTGAAAAAGGTGGGCGCCGTAGGTGCCCTAAAAAAAGTGGGAGCCGCAGGCGCCACGGCGCTGCAGCAAAACCTAGTACATTATATATTTACGCTCAATTATCGCTGATGCCTAATGCTACGGGACATCACTCTGCTTTTTTAAAATTTTGTGTTGTAAGCAGTGCTGATTGACTCAAATAGTTATTTTTTGGTGCAGTAATTTGGTGCGCTGCTTTATAAAATTAGTTTAAAAATCGTGTGGTGATTAGCACTGTAAAAAATACAACCTCTATTTTAAATTACTTTGTGTACATTTAAGGTAGTTTAATATTACGTATATATCATACAAGGACAAGTTTGTTGGGCTTTTGAAAAAAGTGGGCACCCTAAATAAATGTGGGCGCCGCAGCACAACCTATAGCCTATATTATATACATATTTTGTCTACATTTCAGGAATATTTCGTATTTATCATACAAGGATAAGTTACTTGGGCTTTTGACATAAAAAATAAATAAAAATTTAAAAAATACTATTATAAAATACTTTGTGTGCATTTAAGAAATTTTAATATTACGTATTTATCATACAAGGACAAGTTAGTTGGGCTTTTGAAAAAGGTGGGCGCCGTAGGCGCCCTTAAAAAAGGGGACGCCGCAGCAAAAATTAGTTTACAAATATTTACAGACTGAATCTGTCTTAACTCAACTTTGCTTCATAACCCTGGAAGTCTGGTCACCGATCGCTGGATCGAGCTCAGTGTGACACGTAAAATGTAAACAAAAGCACGCCGGTACTTCGATGGGTGGCGTCACGCGTCAACTCAAACTCTCACGTGGGGAAAAAAACAATAACAAACCGTGAATTTGAATTACATACGTTATATAAGGATAAACTAAAAATGCATTAATTTAATTACGGTACGTTCGATCGATCTAAATTTTTGATACGATGCATTGTTAGGTGAGTCGGGCCCGTGTGCTAAATTTCAGCTCGATCAGATCACGGTAAGTGGGTCATTTTTTTACTTTTGTTTTTCCGCCCGCCCAAGACAGACAGACAGACAGACAGACAGAGAGAGAGAGAGAGAGAGAGAGAGAGAGAGAGAGAGAGAGAGAGAGAGAGAGAGAGAGAGAGAGAGAGAGAGGGAGAGAGAGAGAGAGAGAGAGAGGGATGACGACAGAGACGGCCGCGAAGTTAATATAAGGGATTTAAAAATGGCATGTGGTTAGATAGTCCTTTGTAAAGGAACCGACGTTATCTCTGCCCCCCACCTCCAGTATTTACCTTTCCAATAACACTCGCCAAAACACTAGGTATACATCACCCGTTTGAACGGGTAATATGGCAGTCTTTTTCAACAACATTGACAGCCCCCTAATCGAAACTTTATGTGGCAGAACTGTCCGGGGGTTACATAATGACATGTTACGAAGGCTAGACTAAGTGCGACCACAGGATACTGTGCGCTGGCGCGTGCTATTGAGAAGATAAATAAAGGGAGTATTGGAGTATTGTCCGATTACATCGGATCGGGGTTGGGTGGAGTTGGACTTTCTACCTCTGAGGAATGGCGTATTTATCACAATCATGAATTTGCATTGAAAGTTGACTGATTGTCAGTGTATATAAATTTTTCAATCATCGTAAATTTAACGTTAAAAATAACTATTTCATACTGTTTGTAATTTTAAGAGATCATAAAATTAAACTATTTATGTTTATAACAAAATTATATTTAAACATAAATAAATAAAGTAAAAACAAAGAATAAATAAAAACCATTTAACGCCTTAGAAAGAAAAGGGTCGAAACGTCCTGTGGTCGAACTGTCCGGGGTCGAATCGCCCGTGGTCGAATGTTCCGTGCTCGAATCGTCCGTGGTCGAAACGTTCGGGGTCGAAACGTCCTGGGGTTGAACTGGCTGGGTCGAACCGTCCGGGTTCGAATCGTCCGGGGTCGAAGTGTCCGACCACCGGTGTCATCCCCTTGCGGCCAATGTACCCTCTAAGGTTCGTTGTTCCTTGTATAAAGTATAAAAAAAACTCGTGTGTAAAGTTGCACAGCATTCATTTTGTGTGCAATATTTTAGTAAATTTGCTGCGCGGTACTCTAAACTGTTGCGCGAAGTTGTTAAAATTTCTGCGTTGCCGCGCAGCTTAAAGGGAACATTGCTCATGACTTAACCCCCTAGTGACGCCACTGCTTAGTGTAACTTACTACTTAATTTCGTGACGGTGACCCGTAAAATAGCACAAAACAAAAGAGTGCAGATGAAGATTGGAGGCGATTGTTCTAATAGATGCTAATGTTTCAAGATGGACTACCAAGGAGGTATAGCCAGTGCCGTATTAACGCATAGGACCGTTGGGTATTTGCCCGGGGGCCCACGAACATAGGGACCACATGGACATTTGTTTATTTATATATATTAAGTATTTTTATTTTTTATTCCTGCGGGGAGGGGCCCAATATAGTGTAAAGACGGCTCTGATTATAGCGCTCTTATGTTTGCGCCCATTAGTCGTCCCTCTTTCATCGTGCACTCTTTAATATTATAACGTGATGGCCCAACGATGGAAAATGTTCCCAACATATGTCAAACAAGCATTGAACTAAAAAAATAGTTTATTAATTAATTGATACACGTTTTTTAAAGTTTGATTCTTTTCTGTCATACTATAAGAACATGTATTAATTTTTGTTTTAAATTTCGTCTAACTTTTGAACATGTCCAAAATTTAAGTGTAATTTGGTTTACTTTTGTAACTTTAAAATTAAAGTAAATCATTATTAAATTATTATTTAAGCGGTAAAAGGTATAACGTGGCATTTTGAATCAAAAATAACTCGAGTAAATTCTCGCTATCTTTAAGCAAAATTAAATAAAGGAATCACTTGATCACCTTTACTCAGCGGCGTAGCGTGGGTTTGTGCCACCCGGGGCAGAACCCAAATTTGCGGCCTCACCCCACCCCCTCAAAACCGGAAAAATATGTTGATGCTATGTAAAGAAAAGTTTAGTTTAGAACTAAATAGAAGATATTTAAAGAAAAGTTTAGTTTAGAACTAAATAGAAGATATTTAAAGAAAAGTTTAGTTTAGAACTAAATAGAAGATATTTAAAGAAAAGTTTAGTTTAGAACTAAATAGAAGATATTTAAAGAAAAGTTTAGTTTAGAACTAAATAGAAGATATTTAAAGAAAAGTTTAGTTTAGAACTAAATAGAAGATATTTAAAGAAAAGTTTAGTTTAGAACTAAATAGAAGATATTTAAAGAAAAGTTTAGTTTAGAACTAAATAGAAGATATTTCCTTTCTTGGCATAAATAGTCACAATATCATGTAAGATACTTTCAAACTCTAATACTCAAATTTAAAGACACAATTTCAAATCCAGTAGATTACCTGGTGTACGAAACTACGAAAATAATATCTGTTTTCCGAATTCTGTAACTGAAACTGCCAAAATACTTACACGAATTTCTACTGCAGCCTCATCTTATGAAGACTACAATTTTTCTATCAACTTTTTAGTTTTATTTTTTGAAATAATATGACCACATATTGGCTTTGATTGTTAAAATGTGCGCTCGCGTACTTTCCCTGGACGATTCAATTAAAATGATAAAGTCTCCACATAAAATTTTAGCAAAAGTCAAAGCATCCTTTAAGTATTCAATATTCTTTTTTGTGAGTAGCAACGCATTTTATCAGCACTATACGTTTTATAAATAATTTCGGGCAGCAATGACTACTTTAAGTACATGTTTTAAAAATAGTTAATTATTTTTTTCAGATGTTGTTCGTGTGTTTAGCTTTTCGTATGTCTTTGTCAGTTATTCTATAGCTTTTAAAATAACCTCAGAATGGCTTCCTAGTATATTCACTAATTTGTATCATGACGTTTAATACCTTGCCTTAAAATATTATATATTTTTTACAATGTTCGGTTGACATGGAAAAGAATGCGTAACAACGTTCTAGTGAACCAAGAATAGATTTGGTGGAGGTCCGTTTCTAACTTAGAAAAGTTAATGTTAATATGACACTCTCAATCCTGCTTCACTTATAGTAATCGCAAATTTTCTTCTGTATTCACGGGCATGTATCAATTAAGTCCATATTATTGGTTGTTTTTGGAATTTAACAGATACAGCGATTTTCGCTTCTATAAGACGAGCGGCTGACAAACTTGATCAATTTTTTTTTCATTTATATGTACCAGCACACCAGTGTCATGTTCTTACACTACGTCAGTATCAGAAGACTTTAGATTCATGATGAAGTTTGAATTTTTGGCATTAGAAATGTTCACATATTTTAATATGGTTTCTAAATTTCTTTGTTAATTTTTACATTGGCTTTTCTCTTATTTGATTAAACACTATTTTAACTCTTTTGATTTTTAGAAGCTAATTAAAAATGAGGAATTTGCTGCAAACAAAGTGCGGCCATGAGCAGCTGTCAAATGTGAAAAATCACTTAAAGTTACCAGTACATCAGTGTCACACTCTTATACTACTTAAGCCTCGTGTTTCTCAGTTCAGTAGCATAAGTATCAGAAGATTTTTAATCCAATATGGAGTTTGAAGTTTTAGCACATACAACGTTTATATCTTTTAGAATAGTTCCTTTATTTATATTATTAATTTCTTATTTGACTTTTATTTCATTTTGATAAAAAGCTTCAATTTTTCTTTGAAGTAAATTAACAAACCAGAAATTTGCCGCCCCTAACAAAGTGCCGACCGGGGTATTCGCTGCCTTGCTCACAACGCCACTGCCTTACTGTATCAAGAATGTGGAATTATGATTATGAATTGTGAAAAATACTTAAATATAACAGTTTATTTCTTATGAAAATAATTTCGTGTTAAAGGATATTACAAAATAAAAGTATACTTAAGGAAATTAAGTTTCTTAGAGCAGTGGTTCTCAAACATTTTAATATCACGGACCATAGCACCAGGGACCGGTGAAATGTTTTCACTGTACTGACGTGGTAGAGAAATGTTATTTGTTTTCTTTTATTTGTTTAATTTTATGTGCTTCTTAACGAAAAAATTGACGCACTCTATGGGGTTAGTATTAATGGTTGAAAATAAGGGATTTTAATTATATTTGTCTGTCCTTTCTTGATAACTTCTGCAGACCGGCAGCAGATAGCCAACGGTTCGGCACCGGTCCGCGGACCAGCATTTGAGAAGCACTGTCTTAGAGTACATTATATGAAGATAGCTACCCATGTTTGCACGCCGTTAATAAATATAAATATAAATAAAACAAAAATATTAACTTAAAGACATTTAATACATAATTTTCCTTAAAAAATCATTTTTTTTTAAAAACATCTTTTGATTTTTTTGGGTTTTGGATGAAAATCCCCCCCCCCTTTTTTTCCGTGTTGGAGGGAGTAGAGAGGTGGGATTAGTCTCACCGACTTACAACATGTGTCAGTATGTCAAAGCCTAGTTGATTTATTTCATACCGCCTCTTTCATGTCTTGCCTAAAAAGGTGCGGCTGTCTCTTTTCTTTTTTTCTTTTTTTCTTCTAACTTTTTTATTGGAGTTTTTTGGGACTGTTTTATTATTGCATGTTGACTAAAATGTTTTTATTTATAAGTTTTAGCGTTTAACATATTTCATTGCATTTCGTTTTTTTTTAATTGGAAAAAAATGTGTCGTCCCTTTTTTGTTGTTGACATTTTTTATTTTGGTGTAACCGCAATGGTGTCACCCGGGGAGGCCCCCCCCCCGCCCCTAGTGACGCCACAGCACTGCATTAAAACACATCTATTCAAACTGTACTTTCAAAATTAATTAAATAGAAATATAGGATTTCTTAAATTGATAGACGTAGCTTATATGCACCATTATGTCATTATATTTTGTAGTTGGGATATGAATATTTTACATTGAATGCGTTTATAATGTTAAGTGTCATACCATTTTAATGGGGTAATGCGCTATTTAAATTATCTACTTATTATAATAATTATTATTATACAAATTATTATACCTAACACCAACCGCAAAACACAACTTTACACCTACAATACAACACCAAAATGCAAGTGGAGTAAGGATCTTGAACAATAAAACTATATTAAAAACTTCTTTATCTAAAAAGATAAGCTTAAAAAAGAAATGTTTTTATTCTATTTTTATTAAATCCTTTATATTAACTCGTGGTGTCTGCGGCCGACCGACCGACCTTGCTTGCTTGCGTGTCGCCAAAACTTTTGATCGATTTTTAACCCACTTGCTCGCAAGATAGCGAGCTGAAATTTTGCAGGCAGTTTTGTACCGATGATAAAAACAATGTATCAAAATTTCAGATCGATCGCATGTACCGTAATTAAATTATTGATTTTTTAGATTATTTTATTTATTCCTATGTATCATGCTATTTTTTTAGTTAGAGCGTCGCGGTGCGTATTATATTGAACAACCTTTCTGTCGCGCAATAAGGTGCGTATTTTACTGACAACACTTTTTATAAACCTATTCCTGATCGGTGCGCATTATATTAAACACGTTTTACGACACAACTGCAATTTTGTATTTTTGGATGGTCTTGCGCTGCGTGTTATAATGAACATTCTTTTAGTTACGTCTCATACGTAAAGGATTTATAGTCAAAAACTTGGTTTTTTACGGGTTGTTTTTATTATTACCACAAACATTGATATTGATTTTTAGTTAACTTGTATGTGTTTGATTAAGCAAACATTTTGCATATATATCTATTTACGGCAATATATGAATCAATCATTAATTAATGAAACAATATAATTTGCAATTGTCACGCAAGTCAGTGTCTGTCAGTCCTGACGCTACTAATTTTAGAAAGCAGGGCAAAACCAAATTACTGCACCAAAGCATCAAAAGGTGTGCAAATTAAATATGCGCTGTAAAAAAATATTATATGACGTCATTGTTTTCGCTCATATTTTAATTTTGGAAAGGGATCAATGTAAAAAGAGGATTTGATGATGGTTAATTATAAAATAAAAAAAATAAAAGGGCGCGCCCTGCAACCCCTATTATAAAATACTTTGTGTACATTTCAGAAAGTTTAATATTTCGTATTTATCAAACAAGGACAAGTTAGTTGGGCTTTTGAAAAAGGTCGGCGCCGTAGGCGCCCTAAAAAAAGTGCATTTTTTATAAAATAAATAGATTTCAGCTGAAAACTTCCGTCATCTTTTTGACGGGTGTACGCTAGTTATATAAATAACATAATTTGCAATCTGTCACGCAAGTAGTGTCTGTCAGTCCTGACGCTATGCGAGGTAACTCCCGATATAAAAAAATATAAAATGTTGCTTTCGAGATTAAAAAAATGTGTTGCTCACCATAAAATATTGTGACGTGACGTCATTATTTGAGCTTTTATTAATGTGTGAAGGGAACGAAGTAAAAAGAGCAATGTTTTATTTGATGTGATTAAATATTATTATTATTTTTTTGTATTAAATGTCCGTTTTTGTGTATGTGTCCATGTCAATATTACGTACGTAATTATAAATTTAATTTTCTATATTAATATATAACATTCGTTTTTCGGTTTATGAAATTTACAATTGGTTGTCGTTCGGTTGTCAAGTTTCGATGCGTTTTGAACTACAAAGCCATTATTTATTACTGCAAATGAAATTTGTCAACTTATGCTTCAGTTTAGCGTTTGTTTTTCTTTTATACACTTTGAGATTGCATATTTGTATGTTTAAAAAAATAACATATTTAAAAATCGGACTCCTCCCCACAATAGTTTTTTTTATTGTTATTTACATGTAATATTTTAATGCGTCTTAGACTAATTTTGAATTAAAAAATCTTTGCTTTTAATATAGAACTGGAAGGGGTGCTGACTTGACAATAATGAAAACGTTTATTAGAATTCCTAAAACGTGTATATTAAAGTTGATACTTTAATATTTTCTTTTATCCAGTGCTTAACTTTACTTCAAAGGTTTCATGCAAAATAAATAGTTCGTTGTTATTCATATTTGTAAATAGTTACAATTTTTTATTTACATGTTTTTGATAATGTAAAGGTAATAATGTATGGACCAATGGGCGCATAAACTGACAAGTCATAATAGATCTTGAAAAGGTGCTGACTTGACAACAATAAAAACGTTTATGTGAATTACTAACACGTGTATATTAAATTGTAAATATGATTAACAGTTGATAAGTTAATCTTTTCTGTTATCCTGTGACAAACTTTGCTTACTACGTTTCATGCAAAATAAATAGTTATTAACATGTGTAAAATTACAGTTTATTTTTTACATGTTTTGATAATGTTGTGGTAATAATGTATGGACAAATGGGCGAATAAACTGACAAGTCATAATCATCGATGAAGCTTAAACGGCTTCAAATCACAGATATGCGTGATGTGGATCACATTACAGTCACATAATTTATTTTTAACGCACTGTGCTGTATTATTGGTGCACTCATAATTGGTGCGCACTATTCAATGCCGCAAGTTAACGTCCGGCTGACTCCTCAGCAATATTTGTTAATACGTCGAACTTCAAACTTCTTTGCCGCAGTATCACTTTATGCTGTGTGTAATTCACTATGCATTTACTATTATCATGATTATATCATTATTATTCATGCAAACTTATATAACGCGAAGCCTAAGCTTGGAGGTTTTCTCATAACACATATATTCGTATATATAATCAAAATATATACTCTGCTATGTCCATTCGTAACGCTAGATTTTAGAAAGCCCACCGCTAAAAAAAATAACCTTGAAAAATATATTGCACAAAAAAAACCCCACTATTTTCAAACGTCCGCATAAAATTGTTCAATATGGAAAAGAGATTTAATTTTTCTCTCTTGGTCTCTACATTTTCTGATTATTTACTATGCGGCTTTCAGGCAAAAGGGACAATTACAAAAACTGAAATATATCCATTTTGAAAACTCCCTTCATTTTTGACGGGTAATACACTAGTAATCAATAATACACAATTAATTAGTTATTTTTTACCTGACTTTGTATGCCTTGCCCGATACTTCACAAGAGCGTTGTATGAAACAAAATAATTAAGTTTAGCTGCGTTAGAACCCCCGCCCCCCTTTTTATCACACCCACAAATATATTGTAAAAATTATATTCTAATAATCTAACATACGTAACGTTTCCAATAGTCTTTTACCTCTGATTTGGTGCCTTCCTCCTCCCCACTCTCTGGCTAACTCTGACTTCCTCCCCACCCTCTGACAAAGTCTGACTTCCTCCCCACCCTCTGACAAACTCTGACTTCCTCCCCACCCTCTGACAAACTCTGACAAACTCTGACTACCTCCCCACTCTCTGAAAAACTCTGACTTCCTCCCCACCCTCTGACAAACTCTGACTTCCTCCCCACCCTCTTAAAAACCCTGACTACCTCCCCACTCTCTGACAAACTCTGACCACCTCCCCACTCTCTGACGTCCTCCCCACTCTCTGACAAACTCTGACTACCTCCCCACTCTCTGACAAACTCTGACTACCTCCCCACTCTCTGACAAACTCTGACTTCCTCCCCACCCTCTGACAAACTCTGACTTCCTCCCCACCCTCTGACAAACTCTGACTTCCTCCCCACCCTCTGACAAACACAGACTTTCTCTCCACCCTCAGATTCAGTTCCCACCTTGAATGCCACCCCCATCCCCGTCCCCCACAAGCGACCGTTCTTGCGACGTCTCGCCTAAAACGTAACACTGACCCGAAGTTCAGGTCGATATTGACAGACGAACAGGCACATCCGAAATAGCGCGCGGTTTAAGGAGTTGGGGGGAGGGGGAAGGGTGTAACAGACAAACTGGGTGACACGCCAGTCGTGAGGTGGGGAGGTGGCGAAGGGGGGGGGGTAGTAACAAGCCTGGCCAGCCTGCGACATTTTAGTTCTCGACTTAATTGGTTTCCTTTGGACGGTGTCCAGCATCCCTTGACCTACCCACGCGCGTTACAGCTCACCACTTCGCCCACGTTTATCCCGATGTGTGTGAGCCAACATCCGGTCAGTGTGTCGAGGAGAGGGGAGAGCGAGCGGATGGATCTATCGACTTAGGGAGCCATACTAGACGTCACATCTCAGCTTTTGGGGAATGTTTGCGTAACCGATGTGTCGGATACGTAAGGTACTTCTTTATCAATCGACATAGCCCCTTCATTGATAATCGGTGCTAACGTGTTCTTAATGGAATTATTTACCCATGCTGACAATGTTACAAACGTACTGTAGACTGATAGTTAATTAGAACAATCATCCTGCTAAAATTTATTCTTAGTATTGTATAAAATAAACTTCTTGAGAACTACAAGAAGGTAAGACGTTACATTAAAATTAGGGCTGAGGAAATTAATTAATCGATTAAAATTAATTTGATTGATTTAAATTCGATTAAAATTCGATTAATATTTAAGAAAATATTGCTAATTTGTTTTTTTCTAATTTATTAATAATTTATATTTTTGTTACTTACATACTTTTCCCTCGTATTATTATGTATTTAGCCGTGCATTCGTACACAAAAAGGTTTTTATTTCCTTATTTCTTGCATAGCAGAACGAATTTGCCGTGATACGTCACAAAAATTTGGGAGCCATGGAATTACCACGACTTTAAATTAGCCGATTTCGCGAAATAATGAATCGTGACTTAACGGTATCTATATATGCGTTATAAAAAATAATTAATCGAAATTAATCGATTAAATTTTTCTCGATTAATCAAACTATCTTTTTTTAATCAGTACCAGCCCTAATTAAAATGTTTTCCTTTTAAAATATTTACAGTCTTTCTGTGGCGAAATTTCGTCGAAATTGTACAAGTACTTGAATAAGATTTGTATGATTACTTATCAGAATTGTTATGAATGAGTAAATAAAATCAGAATGGTTATAGTATAGCATCAACTTATTCTATCGGAATTATAGTATAGCATCAACTTATTCTATCGGAATTATAGTATAGCATCAACTTATTCTATCGGAATTATAGTATAGCATCAACTTATTCTATCGGAATTATAGTATAGCATCAACTTATTCTATCGGAATTATAGTATAGCATCAACTTATTCTATCGGAATTATAGTATAGCATCAACTTATTCTATCGGAATTATAGTATAGCATCAACTTATTCTATCGGAATTATAGTATAGCATCAACTTATTCTATCGGAATTATAGTATAGCATCAACTTATTCTATCGGAATTATAGTATAGCATCAACTTATTCTATCGGAATTATAGTATAGCATCAACTTATTCTATCGGAATTCTCAAAATAAATTTGTTCGTATTTGATTGGTAGTATTTATCACGTAAGAATATTACAAACTTTCCAAACAATATCTTCAAAGTAGGGATGTTAACAATTAATTTAAATTTATCGTTAACTCTTGAAAAAATAACGAATTGTTAATTTCGATTAAAGCCAAAAACTAAAAGTTATGGTGTCATAAGTAACATTTATTAAAATACTTGTCGAAAATCGAAATAACACTGGAATGTCTTCTTTATATGACATCTTTTAATCAACAACGCAAACAGACAAGTGTATTGACATTACTTGCTTCAAGTGATAAGCTAGTCTTATTGACAATATAATCAGCGGAGCTGAACGATCGTTCACATAGCTTTAGATTGTATCAGCTGAAGTTTCTGATACTGTAGTGGATGTTTGGTTTGCTGGTGATATGTAAGCGAAGTGTTAGAACCATGGTAGCAATGTGTCTTTTAATCAGCGCGGCTGCGCAGATATTTGACCGACGCGACGCAGGAGTTTAGAATCAGCGCTCAGCAAATTTTGTACAATGTTGCTAAATAAATAAAGGTAAAAAAAATGATTTTTAAAAACCACGTTTTTACAAGCGGACTAAAAAGAAGAAAATAATTTAAAACTTGTAAGTTCAAGTACTTTGATTTAATATGACTAAAGACGTGGGGCGGGCGCTTATGAGGTTTAACATATGCAGCTCACTCATACTCTCACTTATAGATCTCTCTTTTGCCTTCTAAATTAGAAATCTTTAATTTTTATGCCAAACACCCGGAAGTGGGGTTGGTCAAAGCTTTGTGACATATTTTTAGAACTTTTTGTGACAACGCGTGACGAGGGGGGGGGGTAAGAACTCGGCCAAAATAGCGTGACGTCATTTATGGACGGCCCCTAAGCCATCTAGTTATTCTGACATTCATCGAGCTTTTCACCAACGATCTATAAAGTACGTCACGCTCCGAGGGGGGGGGGTCTAAGAAAGTGTGACACTTTGTGACAGGGGGGAGGGGGGTCAGGCCATGTGTGATGTCACACATTTATTTTTTAAATTATTTTTTTTCTAATTTATTTATATTTTTTTAGTAGAATTTAAATAGCTTTAAAAATAATTTTCAAAATTTTTTTTGAAAAATTAGAATTAGTTTTATGTCAAAATAGCATGAAATGCGTATCTCCTGAATGTGTTCTTCATAAATCTGAATTGGATGCAGCAGGACTAATATTACAAATATAAGGATCAGGTATGGTTTGACAATCATGTTCGCACCAGCCAATACTTCACTCAAATTGTTAAATATCAGGACATGAAATGTTGCGACAAAGCACGAAGCTCATATTTCAACGTTTTACCTTCAAGATTCTTCCCCTCCTCCAATCCCAATCAACCAAATAGTTGATGGACTCAAAGCTTCAGAAAGATGCAGATTCTCATAAATGTCCTTCCTTGATTGTAGCACAAACTCTCAAATTTGATGACATTATGCCAAGATCAACAGGAGTTTTCAAAGTACAACCATATGATTACCAGCTTATTTGATCTACTTTGCAAAGTAGGTCACTTATATTTTAGCCTCACAAACATTTTGAAGAAACATACAGGACAACACAGAGCTCGGGCTCAGGAGAATGTGCCCACCCAAACTGTTCCAGAATCAACTCAGATAAAAAGCATCCGTCCTTTGAGAATCACTTCTAGAAGGCAAAGAGAACCTATGGCAGTTATTGCCAGAAGAGAAAATGCACATACAGAGGCTGTTGAGTGGCTAGATGAGGACGAGTTGATCTGTCTGCAATTATCCTTCCAGGAAACGATGATGGTGAAAGAATGATGTCAGTCGTAACTATGGATGAAAACTTCATTTCACCGTTGTAAGATGATGTCCAGTGAATATTTTTGAATGAAACATAATTCATAGGACCATAATAAACAGATTCAATATAGCACAAGAGTTGGTCACATAATTTGTCAATCTAGTCTTTTTTTTTAAAAGTCAAATTGTTTTGTTTTCTTTGTATTATTTAATCTCTGGGTGAGGTCAAGTTTCGCTAATCTACTTATTATCCTGTGTCAATAGATTGCATAATCGGAAGATTATCTAAAACTTAACCTCACTCATTGTAAATGAAAAGTTAGCAGAGAAATTATGTGTATTATACAATTGTCAAGTGTAATTTTTGCAATTTTTCTTTTCAAATTTGATCTAGATTGAGTTACTATTTCATTGAATAACTGTGACAACTGTTGCCAATTAACTATTCTACTATTAAAGTCATTTTAATAATATGATAGTTCTTTTAAGTGGGGGTGTACGGGATTTCGGCTCCAGCTCCGGCAAATCCGGAATCCGGCTATTTAAAAAAAAATCGCTCTGGCTTCGACTCCGGCAGGTTTCACTTTATAAATCCGGCTGGCGGTAGATTCCTAATTTATATATATATTCATAATGGCTCCGGCAAATCAGGAATCCGGCCATTTTAAGAAATCTGATTTCGGCGCCAGCCGGATTTCACTTCATAAATCCGGCCAAATTCAGCTCCGGCCGGATTTCAAAATTTTGAATCTGGTACATCCCTACTTTTAATTGGAAAGTTTATATTTTAATACAGTTTAATGGTGAAGTGTAATTTAAGTATTAAATTAAATATTTTAATTAGGTGTTAATTAAAAAATAATTCGAAAGTGTGACGTACTTTAGGGGGGGGTCCAGAGATTTGTGACAGTTTGTGACAGGGGGGGAGGGGGGTCAAAAATGGTCAAAAATAGCGTGACGTACTTTATGGACGGCCCCTACCACTCGTTTAGCTATTTATCCATCGGTTTAACTTCTATCTGTCCAATTCTCTGATTTTTTCAACATTTAGGAGATTGTGGAAGATGTGTTTGGCTGATTGGATTGGTAAACTCTTATATTATTTTATCTCTTTTATATTGTGTGTAGCTGTTATATAATAAATAATACATTGATTATTTATATAGCGCTGTATCCCAGTAAGGAACTGGGCTCACAGCGCTTTACATGAAAGAAATAACATACCTATAAGTATTAAATTAACTTTCATATCATAACAAACACAAAAATTACAGTACATTATACATAAGCTACGTTAATCATTTACAAGAAATGTTGTTTCATTAATTTTGAAAATAAATTTTGAAAAGATGTGTCTTAAGTGCAGTCTTGAAGGACTTGGTTGTTTGAATACTACGTATGTGTAATGGTAGAGAATTCCATTGTTTGGCTGCACAAAAAGAGAACGACCTTTCACCAAATGTTTTGGTGCGTGTCGTAGGAACAGAGAGAACGCGTGTGTCTGCAGAAGATCGTAGCTGGCGAGTGGGTGAGTAGACCGACAAAAGTTCAGTAAGATACGATGGGCATGAGTCCGAAAAGAAGTTGTGACAGAGAACGGCCAGTTTGTAATCAATACGGGCTTGTATAGGCAGCCAATGAAGTGAGCGAAGAAGTGGAGTAACATGGTCATGTTTTTTTGCCTTGAGCACCAGTCTGGCAGCTGAATTTTGAACTTTCTGTAGTTTTTCAATGCATTGTTTTGGCGCACCTGACAGAAGAGAATTGCAGTAATCCATACGAGCTAGTACAAGAGCACAGACTAGAGTTTTTGTGGCACTAACTGTTAAGTAATGACGGATTGAGCTGATCTGACGAATGGCAGTGTAGGCAGAGCGACAGATGTGATTGATGAAGTTGTTAATAGACATGTTGTCAGAAATAATGTAGCCAAGATTCCTAGTCGATGTTTGTGAACAGAATATCCGAACTGGCTACGTGAATTGACTTCGGAAGAGACAAAGTACTGCGTGATTTATTGTTGCAAAATAGAAGTGCTTCAGTCTTGTCATCATTCAGCTTGAGTTTGCTTAACGTCATCCAAGACTTTACCTCACCAATGCACTCTTGCATCAATTGGACAGCGGAGTCCATATTAGAGGGATCAGTGTGAGTATATAGCTGAGTATCATCTGCAAATGATTGGCTTTTAACTGAATGCTTTTCGAGCAGTAGAAGTAGTGGCCTTGTATACAGTACAAAAAGTACCGGACCCAAAACAGAGCCCTGAGGCACACCATAAAGCAAGTCAGCTTTGTGAGAGATACAGCCATCTACTGATACTACCTGTGATCTGTTAGATAAGTATGATTGAAACCAAGCCAGAACTGAGCCAGAAATTCCAAAATAATTTTGCAGGGTTTTCAGCAGTGTTTGATGGTCGACAGTGTCAAAGGCTGCACTAAGATCTAAGAGGACCAATATAGAAATTTTCCCACTGTCCAGTGCGAGTAGGAGGTCATTTGTTACCTTCAACAGGGTGGTCTCTGTGCTGTGAGAAGGTCTGTAGGCCGACTGATTAGGACTTAGAAGAGTGTGGTCATTTAGATAAGAAAAAAGTTGTTTTAAGACTAGTTTTTCAATGACTTTCGACAAAAATGAAATATTAGACACAGGTCGATAGTTGTTTAAATTGTTTTGGTCTAACCCTTGTTTTTTCAGCAAGGGTTTTATAATAGCAGATTTACATAATGAAGGAAAGGTGCCAGATTTTAGACTTTCATTAACTATATTAGTTACTGTTGGGAGTAAGAGATCTAATGACTCAACCAATAGTGGAGTGGGGATGGGATCAAGAGGGCAGGACGTTGGCTTAGATTTTAGAATAATACTTTTGACCTCATTTTCCGTAACAGGCTGGAACATGTCAAAGCTTGACCTCACAGCAAAAGAAGGAGATAAATCATGTGGTGGCAACAACGTTCTGTCAAGTTCATCACGAATTTTAGCAATTTTGTTGATAAAAAAGTTACAAAATATATCTGGTTGCTGATGCAGGGGATACACAGAGGGAAGGACCATAGCTTTACCACTCCCTCTGAGGTTATTGCATACGTTAAATAGCTGCCTACTAGTACTACTTGTGATTATTTTATTATTAAAATATGATGTTTTTGCTTGATGTACAATATTAGTAACACATCGCTTGGCAGCGGAATAAATTTGCTTATTGACGACAAGTCTCGACTTCAACCAAGTCTTTTCTGCTATACGTCGAGCTTTCTTGGCGCGTCGAAGTTCTTCCCTTATTGTTGAATACCACGGAGCTGATCGTGTTGACTTGACATTGTGGCGGGTGACAGGGGCATGTAAGTCCAGCACAGAGAGTAGTGTACTATTCAGTTTATCCAAAGTGGGGCAGAGGTCAGGGGACACGGCCACACTTAGATCTTGCCGGAAGGCGTCGCGATTCATGGCACGCAGATTGCGAAGGTCCCTGAATTTTGTGGGAGGAGGGGGGGGGCAATCACCCTAAGTTCACAAATAACACAAAAGTGATCCGAGGACAGCTCTTCTGTTACGATTGCGGATTTGACAAGGCAATCGTCAGGTCTGTGCAATACCCAATCAATTATATGTCCTCTATTATGGGTAGGTTTATCAATCATTTGATCAATGTTGAATGAATCCAAAAGCTCGACCATCTTTGCTGTCATGGGATTCTGCGGTTGATCATAATGAATGTTCATATCTCCTACTATCATGTAAGTGCCAGGCAGAGTGTTGGCATGGTCCAAAAGTTCCTGGAATTCCTCAAGAAATTTGGCATCTGTTAATTAATTTTTTTTGCTCGGAAAGACACGGTAGATGCACATAAAGTGGATGATACGATGGGGCACTGACAATGTGATTTGAACTAACTCAAAAGGATGTGTGCGCAAATTCGAATTCTGTTACAAATGAAAGCTCTTGTGACAGCGTACTTCTGTTGACAGCAGCTAGGCCTCCACCTCGAGTGGCACGTGGAAATGATCGAACAGAATAGCCAGGTGGAGCAATATCAGCACACTTTCCCTCATCACCAGTTTGTCGAAACCAGGTCTCCTGAATAAACATGATGTCTATCTGCGCATTAAAAATGGGAGTTACCTTTCTTATAAAAGCAATAAGAAATATTTGTTAACAAATCTGTTTTATTGATACATCTGTCTCTTCATGTCCAAGCGATAGTTAATAAATGAGTGGGCTCTTTAACATAAAAAGTATTTCCCTAAACTATCAAAGCACTCGGTGAAAGGTGAAATGCATGTTTCAAAATGCTTAAAGTACAAGGTTGTCATCGTTTTGTTTTCTGCGTTTTTAAATTATTATTTTTATTTAGTGAATGGTATAAAATAGGATAAAAAATATAATCTGATCTGAGAGGACCTTCGTTCGAGAGTTTAGGAGTAGTCAGAAAAGAAAGTTAAGAGGAGGAGTAGAAGAGAAAGAGAGGTAGAAGTAGGAAGTAGGGGAGAAGCCAGATTTAGGAAGAGAGAGAGGTAAGAAGATAGCCACATAAGAGAAATGTGATTGTGGCGATAGCTTAAAGTTCCTTTCCGTGTGTTATCACAGAAAGATAGACCGGTCTATTAGTTGAAAAAAGGCAAGGGGGGGGGAAAAAAAGGGGAGGGAAAAAAGGGGGGGGGGAAAAGAAAAAAGAAAGAAAAGGGGAGAGGAGCAAAAAAGGGGGGAGGGGGGGGGAGAAGGGGGGGGGGGGGGGGGGGGTGTGCACGGCAGGGACGTTATCGCTATGTAGTAAAGCAAGGCAAGATTAACAAATCGCGCCATCTAAAAACAACACATGACATGACTGATGGATCCACAAACACAAACAAAACCATGTCATATAATGACATGCCATGAATCATGCCAATTTATTTTTAAAAAAACATATCAAACTCCCCCCAGCTGGACGGCACCGACCCACCACCCCCACACCCAGCACCCACCTACACCCACGGTCCAGATGGCTCGAGGCAAAAAAACCCCCACCCGCACCACACCCAAAACAAAGTGCACAACACACCACACTCACACCCCCCACACAAGGGCACACACCCCCACCCCACCACCCGAAAACCCACCCCTCAGCCCACAAGCCAAATTACCAAGAAAACCCCCCACACCCCAACCCCCCAAAAAAACCCCCCCACCCCCAAACCCCCCCCAAAAATAAAACCCCACCCCCCACCCCAAAAAAACCACCCACCCCCCCCCTAAATCAACAAGGAATCCACCAGTGACACCACCCACCCGCACCCCTCCGCCCCACCAGACAACCCCCCCCACCCCCCACCCCCCCCCCCCCTCCCAACACTCCACCACCTACCCCCATCCCCCGCGTACAGAAATATAACCCAAATCAATATACCAATACAACAACCCCTAACCAAACCACCCCAACGTAGTCAGCCCCAATAAACAGCCTAACAGTCTACCTAACAAGAAGCCCCTTTACCTAATCCCCGAATAGCTAGACCGCAATGGGCAACCACCCGGAAACGGGGTTCGCCGAGGACCACAACCACTAACACACATCGAAATCAAAGATATTGACAAAATACCGCTACCAACATAAGAAGGGGTATAGTAGTTGATTAAGGTGGCCTCACCACCAATTCCCATCAAACACACCACCACCGTTGACCCCCAACCACCCCCCCCCTTCCACACCCCAGACTCCAACAAATCATTAACAAACAACTATATCCAACAAAAACCAAACATTACAACACAATTGCGTATAAACTACCGGGACAATTATTGCCCTAGACCCCTTAATTAAAGCCGCATAAAAATATAAAAATTTTTTTCTAATTTTTTATCAGTAGAATTGTATGATAAAACGATAATATCCTAATTTCGGTGAGTGAAATGACAAGTTAAAAAGTAATAAATAATATACCAACACACCTGCCTGCTAACAAGTCACCCCCTAAAACCAAAACACGCGCTACCTAACCCACCCCACGGCCCAACCCAAGCACAACTGGGCTCACCAAAAGGACATTACACAAAACAACCCACCACAAACACCCCCCTCCCCCCCCCCCCCACCCACGACCCCCTCACCCCATATTCAAACAACATCCCCTAAAACTCCGCACACAACAAAGATCCCAAACCCCCCCCAAACCAACCCACGCTCTACTCCACCCTCTCCACCCCCACCCGCAGCAGCGCAGCAATCCTCAACAAAAAAAAACCCCGAGCCCAACCCCACTCTAACCCCTACCGCCCCTCATCATAAAACTCACTATAAGCAAGTAAAAGCAAAGCACAACCACCAATAAAACCCCCAACACACGGATGACCCGCCTCCCCACTGTAATCCCCCCCCGCCCCATATAACAAAAAAAAAAAAAAACAACCTCCCCCCCCTTAGCCCCCCTGCATACACTCACCACAACTCCCGGGCCATAAAAGACCGATATGGCCCCCCAAACAGGCGTGCCGTCCAATACGTGGCCCCTCTTGCCTCCATCAACGCCACTGTTCTGCCAACATCCCCTGGCCCCCCATCTGCCATCCAGAGACCCACCTACCCACCTCAAACCACCAAGCCCCCGCCCTCCCCAATAAAAAGAGTTGTCACGCACCCCCCCCCCCCCCTGGCACCCCTAAACCACATAATCAAAGTGATTGGCCCACTGTCAACACCATCCAAGCGCTTATGTTCACGAACGTTTTGACCCCATCAAATGGCCGGCGCGCCTAGTAGATGCAGAATATATAGAATAAATATATATATACCCAACATTAAACATAATCTAAACCTATTATTATACCTTATCATATTATCAAATTCTGAAAATACTTATATAATAAATTATAAGATATATAAAATTTAACCAATATAATTAAAAATAAAAAAAAAAAAAACCATTATAAATAATAAATAAATAATTATATCACAAAAAAAAATAAACCCCCCCCAAATATTAATAAATATAACATCCACCCAAAATATTAAAAAGAAATAAAAAATAAATATAAATATAAACCCAAAAAAAAATAAACCCACTTAGCGCACCAACAATGTGAGCTGTGCATTAATCTACGCTATGCGTTTAATTTGCTGACATGCTTCAATTTTTCCCCAAACCTCTCCCTACATCTTTTATATAAACCCC
>CALYLW010001448.1:0-97658 GCA_944989445.1 Ampullaceana balthica
CAGGTTACAGACCACATGAACAAATCTTATATAATGCCAGGTTACAGACCACATGAACAAATCTTATATATTGCCAGGTTACAGACCACATGAACAAATCTTATATAATGCCAGGTTACAGACCACTATGAACAAATCTTATATAATGCCAGGTTACAGACCACATGAACAAATCTTATATATTGCCAGGTTACAGACCCCTAACAACAAATCTTATCTGATACCAAGTTACAGACCATATGAACAAATCTTATATAATGCCAGGTTACAGACCCCTAACAACAAATCTTATCTGATACCAAGTTACAGACCATATGAACAAATCTTATATATTGCCAGGTTACAGCCCCTAACAACAAATCTTATCTGATACCAAGTTACAGACCATATGAACAAATCTTATATAATGCCAGGTTACAGACCACATGAACAAATCTTATATATTGCCAGGTTACAGCCCCTAACAACAAATCTTATCTGATACCAAGTTACAGACCATATGAACAAATCTTATATAATGCCAGGTTACAGACCCCTAACAACAAATCTTATATGATGCCAGGTTACAGACCATATGAACAAATCTTATATGATGCCAGGTTACAGACCACATGAACAAATCTTATATAATGCCAGGTTACAGACCACTATGAACAAATCTTATATAATGCCAGGTTACAGACCCTAACAACAAATCTTATCTGATACCAAGTTACAGACCATATGAACAAATCTTATATAATGCCAGGTTACAGACCCTAACAACAAATCTTATCTGATACCAAGTTACAGACCATATGAACAAATCTTATATAATGCCAGGTTACAGACCCCTAACAACAAATCTTATCTGATACCAAGTTACAGACCACATGAACAAATCTTATATAATGCCAGGTTACAGACCCCTAACAACAAATCTTATCTGATACCAAGTTACAGACCATATGAACAAATCTTATATAATGCCAGGTTACAGACCCCTAACAACAAATCTTATCTGATACCAAGTTACAGACCATATGAACAAATCTTATATATTGCCAGGTTACAGCCCCTAACAACAAATCTTATCTGATACCAAGTTACAGACCATATGAACAAATCTTATATATTGCCAGGTTACAGCCCCTAACAACAAATCTTATCTGATACCAAGTTACAGACCATATGAACAAATCTTATATAATGCCAGGTTACAGACCACATGAACAAATCTTATATATGCCAGGTTACAGACCACATGAACAAATCTTATATAATGCCAGGTTACAGACCACTATGAACAAATCTTATATATGCCAGGTTACAGACCACATGAACAAATCTTATATAATGCCAGGTTACAGACCACATGAACAAATCTTATATATTGCCAGGTTACAGACCACATGAACAAATCTTATATATTGCCAGGTTACAGACCACATGAACAAATCTTATATAATGCCAGGTTACAGACCACATGAACAAATCTTATATAATGCCAGGTTACAGACCACATGAACAAATCTTATATATTGCCAGGTTACAGACCACATGAACAAATCTTATATATTGCCAGGTTACAGACCACATGAACAAATCTTATATAATGCCAGGTTACAGACCACATGAACAAATCTTATATAATGCCAGGTTACAGACCACATGAACAAATCTTATATATTGCCAGGTTACAGACCACATGAACAAATCTTATATAATGCCAGGTTACAGACCACATGAACAAATCTTATAAAATGCTAGGTTACAGACCACATGAAAGAATCTTATATATTGCCAGGTTACAGCCCCTAACAACAAATCTTATCTGATACCAAGTTACAGACCATATGAACAAATCTTATATAATGCTAGGTTACAGACCACATGAAAGAATCTTATATATTGCCAGGTTACAGCCCCTAACAACAAATCTTATCTGATACCAAGTTACAGACCATATGAACTAATCTAATATAATGCCAGGTTACAGACCATATGAACAAATCTTATATAATGCCAGGTTACAGACCACATGAACAAATCTTATCTGATGCCAAGTTACAGACCACATGAACAAATCTTATATAATGCCAGGTTACAGACCATATGAACAAATCTTATATAATGCAAGGTTACAGACCACATGAACAAATCTTATCTGATGCCAAGTTACAGACCACATGAACAAATCTTATATAATGCCAGGTTACAGACCACATGAACAAATCTTATATAATGCCAGGTTACAGACCATATGAACAAATCTTATATAATGCCAGGTTACAGCCCCTAACAACAAATCTTATCTGATGCCAAGTTACAGACCACATGAACAAATCTTATATAATGCCAGGTTACAGACCATATGAACAAATCTTATCTGATGCCAAGTTACAGACCACATGAACAAATCTTATATAATGCCAGGTTACAGACCACATGAACAAATCTTATATAATGCCAGGTTACAGACCACATGAACAAATCTTATATATTGCCAGGTTACAGCCCCTAACAACAAATCTTATCTGATACCAAGTTACAGCCATGAACAAATCTATATGCAGTTACAGACCACATGAACAAATCTTATATAATGCCAGGTTACAGACCACATGAACAAATCTTATATATGCCAGGTTACAGACCACATGAACAAATCTTATATAATGCCAGGTTACAGACCACATGAACAAATCTTATATGATGCCAGGTTACAGACCACATGAACAAATCTTATATAATGCCAGGTTACAGACCACATGAACAAATCTTATATATTGCCAGGTTACAGACCACATGAACAAATCTTATATATTGCCAGGTTACAGACCACATGAACAAATCTTATATATGCCAGGTTACAGACCACATGAACAAATCTTATATATGCCAGGTTACAGACCACATGAACAAATCTTATATATTGCCAGGTTACAGACCACATGAACAAATCTTATATAATGCCAGGTTACAGACCATATGAACAAATCTTATATAATGCCAGGTTACAGACCACATGAACAAATCTTATATATTGCCAGGTTACAGACCACATGAACAAATCTTATATATTGCCAGGTTACAGACCACATGAACAAATCTTATATAATGCCAGGTTACAGACCACATGAACAAATCTTATATAATGCCAGGTTACAGACCACATGAACAAATCTTATATATTGCCAGGTTACAGACCACATGAACAAATCTTATATAATGCCAGGTTACAGACCACATGAACAAATCTTATAAAATGCTAGGTTACAGACCACATGAAAGAATCTTATATATTGCCAGGTTACAGCCCCTAACAACAAATCTTATCTGATACCAAGTTACAGACCATATGAACAAATCTTATATAATGCTAGGTTACAGACCACATGAAAGAATCTTATATATTGCCAGGTTACAGCCCCTAACAACAAATCTTATCTGATACCAAGTTACAGACCATATGAACTAATCTAATATAATGCCAGGTTACAGACCATATGAACAAATCTTATATAATGCCAGGTTACAGACCACATGAACAAATCTTATCTGATGCCAAGTTACAGACCACATGAACAAATCTTATATAATGCCAGGTTACAGACCATATGAACAAATCTTATATAATGCAAGGTTACAGACCACATGAACAAATCTTATCTGATGCCAAGTTACAGACCACATGAACAAATCTTATATAATGCCAGGTTACAGACCACATGAACAAATCTTATATAATGCCAGGTTACAGACCATATGAACAAATCTTATATAATGCCAGGTTACAGCCCCTAACAACAAATCTTATCTGATGCCAAGTTACAGACCACATGAACAAATCTTATATAATGCCAGGTTACAGACCATATGAACAAATCTTATCTGATGCCAAGTTACAGACCACATGAACAAATCTTATATAATGCCAGGTTACAGACCACATGAACAAATCTTATATAATGCCAGGTTACAGACCACATGAACAAATCTTATATATTGCCAGGTTACAGCCCCTAACAACAAATCTTATCTGATACCAAGTTACAGACCATATGAACAAATCTTATATAATGCCAGGTTACAGACCACATGAACAAATCTTATCTGATGCCAAGTTACAGACCACATGAACAAATCTTATATAATGCCAGGTTACAGCCCCTAACAACAAATCTTATCTGATACCAGGTTACAGACCACATGAACAAATCTTATATAATGCCAGGTTACAGACCACATGAACAAATCTTATATATTGCCAGGTTACAGACCACATGAACAAATCTTATATATTGCCAGGTTACAGACCACATGAACAAATCTTATATAATGCCAGGTTACAGACCACATGAACAAATCTTATATAATGCCAGGTTACAGACCACATGAACAAATCTTATATATTGCCAGGTTACAGACCACATGAACAAATCTTATATATTGCCAGGTTACAGACCACATGAACAAATCTTATATAATGCCAGGTTACAGACCACATGAACAAATCTTATATAATGCCAGGTTACAGACCACATGAACAAATCTTATATATTGCCAGGTTACAGACCACATGAACAAATCTTATATAATGCCAGGTTACAGACCACATGAACAAATCTTATAAAATGCTAGGTTACAGACCACATGAAAGAATCTTATATATTGCCAGGTTACAGCCCCTAACAACAAATCTTATCTGATACCAAGTTACAGACCATATGAACAAATCTTATATAATGCTAGGTTACAGACCACATGAAAGAATCTTATATATTGCCAGGTTACAGCCCCTAACAACAAATCTTATCTGGTACCAAGTTACAGACCATATGAACTAATCTAATATAATGCCAGGTTACAGACCATATGAACAAATCTTATATAATGCCAGGTTACAGACCACATGAACAAATCTTATCTGATGCCAAGTTACAGACCACATGAACAAATCTTATATAATGCCAGGTTACAGACCATATGAACAAATCTTATATAATGCAAGGTTACAGACCACATGAACAAATCTTATCTGATGCCAAGTTACAGACCACATGAACAAATCTTATATAATGCCAGGTTACAGACCACATGAACAAATCTTATATAATGCCAGGTTACAGACCATATGAACAAATCTTATATAATGCCAGGTTACAGCCCCTAACAACAAATCTTATCTGATGCCAAGTTACAGACCACATGAACAAATCTTATATAATGCCAGGTTACAGACCATATGAACAAATCTTATCTGATGCCAAGTTACAGACCACATGAACAAATCTTATATAATGCCAGGTTACAGACCACATGAACAAATCTTATATAATGCCAGGTTACAGACCACATGAACAAATCTTATATATTGCCAGGTTACAGCCCCTAACAACAAATCTTATCTGATACCAAGTTACAGACCATATGAACAAATCTTATATATTGCCAGGTTACAGACCACATGAACAAATCTTATATATTGCCAGGTTACAGACCACATGAACAAATCTTATATAATGCCAGGTTACAGACCATATGAACAAATCTTATATAATGCCAGGTTACAGACCACATGAACAAATCTTATATATTGCCAGGTTACAGACCACATGAACAAATCTTATATATTGCCAGGTTACAGACCACATGAACAAATCTTATATAATGCCAGGTTACAGACCACATGAACAAATCTTATATAATGCCAGGTTACAGACCACATGAACAAATCTTATATATTGCCAGGTTACAGACCACATGAACAAATCTTATATAATGCCAGGTTACAGACCACATGAACAAATCTTATAAAATGCTAGGTTACAGACCACATGAACAAATCTTATATATTGCCAGGTTACAGACCACATGAACAAATCTTATATATTGCCAGGTTACAGACCACATGAACAAATCTTATATAATGCCAGGTTACAGACCACATGAACAAATCTTATATAATGCCAGGTTACAGACCACATGAACAAATCTTATATATGCCAGGTTACAGACCACATGAACAAATCTTATATAATGCCAGGTTACAGACCACATGAACAAATCTTATATAATGCAGGTTACAGACCACATGAACAAATCTTATATATTGCCAGGTTACAGCCCCTAACAACAAATCTTATCTGATACCAAGTTACAGACCATATGAACAAATCTTATATAATGCTAGGTTACAGACCACATGAAAGAATCTTATATATTGCCAGGTTACAGCCCCTAACAACAAATCTTATCTGGTACCAAGTTACAGACCATATGAACTAATCTAATATAATGCCAGGTTACAGACCATATGAACAAATCTTATATAATGCCAGGTTACAGACCACATGAACAAATCTTATCTGATGCCAAGTTACAGACCACATGAACAAATCTTATATAATGCCAGGTTACAGACCATATGAACAAATCTTATATAATGCAAGGTTACAGACCACATGAACAAATCTTATCTGATGCCAAGTTACAGACCACATGAACAAATCTTATATAATGCCAGGTTACAGACCACATGAACAAATCTTATATAATGCCAGGTTACAGACCATATGAACAAATCTTATATAATGCCAGGTTACAGCCCCTAACAACAAATCTTATCTGATGCCAAGTTACAGACCACATGAACAAATCTTATATAATGCCAGGTTACAGACCATATGAACAAATCTTATCTGATGCCAAGTTACAGACCACATGAACAAATCTTATATAATGCCAGGTTACAGACCACATGAACAAATCTTATATAATGCCAGGTTACAGACCACATGAACAAATCTTATATATTGCCAGGTTACAGCCCCTAACAACAAATCTTATCTGATACCAAGTTACAGACCATATGAACAAATCTTATATATTGCCAGGTTACAGACCACATGAACAAATCTTATATATTGCCAGGTTACAGACCACATGAACAAATCTTATATAATGCCAGGTTACAGACCATATGAACAAATCTTATATAATGCCAGGTTACAGACCACATGAACAAATCTTATATATTGCCAGGTTACAGACCACATGAACAAATCTTATATATTGCCAGGTTACAGACCACATGAACAAATCTTATATAATGCCAGGTTACAGACCACATGAACAAATCTTATATAATGCCAGGTTACA
Organism: Ampullaceana balthica; assembly: GCA_944989445.1. Classification (NCBI taxonomy): domain Eukaryota; kingdom Metazoa; phylum Mollusca; class Gastropoda; family Lymnaeidae; genus Ampullaceana; species Ampullaceana balthica. The sequence continues at coordinate 7,144 of CALYLW010001448.1, forward strand.
GACCACATGAACAAATCTTATATATTGCCAGGTTACAGACCACATGAACAAATCTTATATAATGCCAGGTTACAGACCACATGAACAAATCTTATATAATGCCAGGTTACAGACCACATGAACAAATCTTATATATTGCCAGGTTACAGACCACATGAACAAATCTTATATATTGCCAGGTTACAGACCACATGAACAAATCTTATATAATGCCAGGTTACAGACCACATGAACAAATCTTATATAATGCCAGGTTACAGACCACATGAACAAATCTTATATAATGCCAGGTTACAGACCACATGAACAAATCTTATATAATGCCAGGTTACAGACCACATGAACAAATCTTATATAATGCCAGGTTACAGACCACATGAACAAATCTTATATAATGCCAGGTTACAGACCACATGAACAAATCTTATCTGATGCCAAGTTACAGACCATATGAACAAATCTTATATAATGCTAGGTTACAGACCACATGAAAGAATCTTATATATTGCCAGGTTACAGCCCCTAACAACAAATCTTATCTGGTACCAAGTTACAGACCATATGAACTAATCTAATATAATGCCAGGTTACAGACCATATGAACAAATCTTATATAATGCCAGGTTACAGACCACATGAACAAATCTTATCTGATGCCAAGTTACAGACCACATGAACAAATCTTATATAATGCCAGGTTACAGACCATATGAACAAATCTTATATAATGCAAGGTTACAGACCACATGAACAAATCTTATCTGATGCCAAGTTACAGACCACATGAACAAATCTTATATAATGCCAGGTTACAGACCACATGAACAAATCTTATATAATGCCAGGTTACAGACCATATGAACAAATCTTATATAATGCCAGGTTACAGCCCCTAACAACAAATCTTATCTGATGCCAAGTTACAGACCACATGAACAAATCTTATATAATGCCAGGTTACAGACCATATGAACAAATCTTATCTGATGCCAAGTTACAGACCACATGAACAAATCTTATATAATGCCAGGTTACAGACCACATGAACAAATCTTATATAATGCCAGGTTACAGACCACATGAACAAATCTTATATATTGCCAGGTTACAGCCCCTAACAACAAATCTTATCTGATACCAAGTTACAGACCATATGAACAAATCTTATATATTGCCAGGTTACAGACCACATGAACAAATCTTATATATTGCCAGGTTACAGACCACATGAACAAATCTTATATAATGCCAGGTTACAGACCATATGAACAAATCTTATATAATGCCAGGTTACAGACCACATGAACAAATCTTATATATTGCCAGGTTACAGACCACATGAACAAATCTTATATATTGCCAGGTTACAGACCACATGAACAAATCTTATATAATGCCAGGTTACAGACCACATGAACAAATCTTATATAATGCCAGGTTACAGACCACATGAACAAATCTTATATATTGCCAGGTTACAGACCACATGAACAAATCTTATATAATGCCAGGTTACAGACCACATGAACAAATCTTATATAATGCCAGGTTACAGACCACATGAACAAATCTTATATATTGCCAGGTTACAGACCACATGAACAAATCTTATATATGCCAGGTTACAGACCACATGAACAAATCTTATATATTGCCAGGTTACAGACCACATGAACAAATCTTATATAATGCCAGGTTACAGACCACATGAACAAATCTTATATAATGCCAGGTTACAGACCACATGAACAAATCTTATATATTGCCAGGTTACAGACCACATGAACAAATCTTATATATGCCAGGTTACAGACCACATGAACAAATCTTATATAATGCCAGGTTACAGACCACATGAACAAATCTTATCTGATGCCAAGTTACAGACCACATGAACAAATCTTATATAATGCCAGGTTACAGACCACATGAACAAATCTTATATAATGCCAGGTTACAGACCACATGAACAAATCTTATCTGATGCCAAGTTACAGACCACATGAACAAATCTTATATAATGCCAGGTTACAGACCACATGAACAAATCTTATATAATGCCAGGTTACAGACCACATGAACAAATCTTATATAATGCCAGGTTACAGCCCACATAACAAATCTTATCTGATGCCAAGTTACAGACCACATGAACAAATCTTATATAATGCCAGGTTACAGACCATATGAACAAATCTTATCTGATGCCAAGTTACAGACCACATGAACAAATCTTATATAATGCCAGGTTACAGACCACATGAACAAATCTTATATAATGCCAGGTTACAGACCACATGAACAAATCTTATATAATGCCAGGTTACAGCCCCTAACAACAAATCTTATCTGATACCAAGTTACAGACCATATGAACAAATCTTATATAATGCCAGGTTACAGACCACATGAACAAATCTTATATATTGCCAGGTTACAGACCACATGAACAAATCTTATATAATGCCAGGTTACAGACCATATGAACAAATCTTATATAATGCCAGGTTACAGACCACATGAACAAATCTTATATAATGCCAGGTTACAGACCACATGAACAAATCTTATATATGCCAGGTTACAGACCACATGAACAAATCTTATATAATGCCAGGTTACAGACCACATGAACAAATCTTATATAATGCCAGGTTACAGACCACATGAACAAATCTTATATATTGCCAGGTTACAGACCACATGAACAAATCTTATATAATGCCAGGTTACAGACCACATGAACAAATCTTATATAATGCCAGGTTACAGACCACATGAACAAATCTTATATATTGCCAGGTTACAGACCACATGAACAAATCTTATATATTGCCAGGTTACAGACCACATGAACAAATCTTATATATTGCCAGGTTACAGACCACATGAAACAAATCTTATATAATGCCAGTTACAGACCACATGAACAAATCTTATATATTGCCAGGTTACAGACCACATGAACAAATCTTATATATTGCCAGGTTACAGACCATATGAACAAATCTTATATAATGCCAGGTTACAGACCACATGAACAAATCTTATATAATGCCAGGTTACAGACCACATGAACAAATCTTATATATTGCCAGGTTACAGACCACATGAACAAATCTTATATAATGCCAGGTTACAGACCACATGAACAAATCTTATATAATGCCAGGTTACAGACCACATGAAAGAATCTTATATATTGCCAGGTTACAGCCCCTAACAACAAATCTTATCTGATACCAAGTTACAGACCACATGAACAAATCTTATATAATGCCAGGTTACAGACCACATGAACAAATCTTATCTGATGCCAAGTTACAGACCATATGAACAAATCTTATATATTGCCAGGTTACAGCCCCTAACAACAAATCTTATCTGATACCAAGTTACAGACCATATGAACTAATCTTATATAATGCCAGGTTACAGACCATATGAACAAATCTTATATAATGCCAGGTTACAGACCACATGAACAAATCTTATCTGATGCCAAGTTACAGACCACATGAACAAATCTTATATAATGCCAGGTTACAGACCATATGAACAAATCTTATATAATGCAAGGTTACAGACCACATGAACAAATCTTATCTGATGCCAAGTTACAGACCACATGAACAAATCTTATATAATGCCAGGTTACAGACCACATGAACAAATCTTATATAATGCCAGGTTACAGACCATATGAACAAATCTTATATAATGCCAGGTTACAGCCCCTAACAACAAATCTTATCTGATGCCAAGTTACAGACCACATGAACAAATCTTATATAATGCCAGGTTACAGACCATATCAACAAATCTTATCTGATGCCAAGTTACAGACCACATGAACAAATCTTATATAATGCCAGGTTACAGACCACATGAAACAAAATCTTATATAATGCCAGGTTACAGACCACATGAACAAATCTTATATATTGCCAGGTTACAGCCCCTAACAACAAATCTTATCTGATACCAAGTTACAGACCATATGAACAAATCTTATATAATGCCAGGTTACAGACCACATGAACAAATCTTATCTGATGCCAAGTTACAGACAACATGAACAAATCTTATATAATGCCAGGTTACAGACCATATGAACAAATCTTATATAATGCCAGGTTACAGACCACATGAACAAATCTTATATAATGCCAGGTTACAGACCATATCAACAAATCTTATCTGATGCCAAGTTACAGACCACATGAACAAATCTTATATAATGCCAGGTTACAGACCATATGAACAAATCTTATATAATGCCAGGTTACAGACCATATCAACAAATCTTATCTGATGCCAAGTTACAGACCACATGAACAAATCTTATATAATGCCAGGTTACAGACCATATGAACAAATCTTATATAATGCCAGGTTACAGACCATATGAACAAATCTTATATATTGCCAGGTTACAGACCACATGAACAAATCTTATATATTGCCAGGTTACAGACCACATGAACAAATCTTATATATTGCCAGGTTACAGACCACATGAACAAATCTTATATAATGCCAGGTTACAGACCATATGAACAAATCTTATATAATGCCAGGTTACAGACCACATGAACAAATCTTATATATTGCCAGGTTACAGACCACATGAACAAATCTTATATATTGCCAGGTTACAGACCACATGAACAAATCTTATATAATGCCAGGTTACAGACCACATGAACAAATCTTATATAATGCCAGGTTACAGACCACATGAACAAATCTTATATATTGCCAGGTTACAGACCACATCAACAAATCTTATATAATGCCAGGTTACAGACCACATGAACAAATCTTATAAAATGCTAGGTTACAGACCACATGAAAGAATCTTATATATTGCCAGGTTACAGCCCCTAACAACAAATCTTATCTGATACCAAGTTACAGACCATATGAACAAATCTTATATAATGCTAGGTTACAGACCACATAAAAGAATCTTATATATTGCCAGGTTACAGCCCCTAACAACAAATCTTATCTGATACCAAGTTACAGACCATATGAACTAATCTAATATAATGCCAGGTTACAGACCATATGAACAAATCTTATATAATGCCAGGTTACAGACCACATGAACAAATCTTATCTGATGCCAAGTTACAGACCACATGAACAAATCTTATATAATGCCAGGTTACAGACCATATGAACAAATCTTATATAATGCAAGGTTACAGACCACATGAACAAATCTTATCTGATGCCAAGTTACAGACCACATGAACAAATCTTATATAATGCCAGGTTACAGACCACATGAACAAATCTTATATAATGCCAGGTTACAGACCATATGAACAAATCTTATATAATGCCAGGTTACAGCCCCTAACAACAAATCTTATCTGATGCCAAGTTACAGACCACATGAACAAATCTTATATAATGCCAGGTTACAGACCATATGAACAAATCTTATCTGATGCCAAGTTACAGACCACATGAACAAATCTTATATAATGCCAGGTTACAGACCACATGAACAAATCTTATATAATGCCAGGTTACAGACCACATGAACAAATCTTATATATTGCCAGGTTACAGCCCCTAACAACAAATCTTATCTGATACCAAGTTACAGACCATATGAACAAATCTTATATAATGCCAGGTTTCAGACCACATGAACAAATCTTATCTGATGCCAAGTTACAGACAACATGAACAAATCTTATATAATGCCAGGTTACAGCCCCTAACAACAAATCTTATCTGATACCAGGTTACAGACCACATGAACAAATCTTATATAATGCCAGGTTACAGACCACATGAACAAATCTTATATATTGCCAGGTTACAGACCACATGAACAAATCTTATATATTGCCAGGTTACAGACCACATGAACAAATCTTATCTGATGCCAAGTTACAGACCATATGAACAAATCTTATATAATGCCAGGTTACAGACCACATGAACAAATCTTATATATTGCCAGGTTACAGACCACATGAACAAATCTTATATATTGCCAGGTTACAGACCACATGAACAAATCTTATATATTGCCAGGTTACAGACCACATGAACAAATCTTATATATTGCCAGGTTACAGACCACATGAAAAAATCTTATATAATGCCATGTTACAGACCATATGAACAAATCTTATATAATGCCAGGTTACAGACCACATGAACAAATCTTATATATTGCCAGGTTACAGACCACATGAACAAATCTTATATATTGCCAGGTTACAGACCATATGAACAAATCTTATATAATGCCAGGTTACAGACCACATGAACAAATCTTATATAATGCCAGGTTACAGACCACATGAACAAATCTTATATATTGCCAGGTTACAGACCACATGAACAAATCTTATATAATGCCAGGTTACAGACCACATGAACAAATCTTATATAATGCTAGGTTACAGACCACATGAAAGAATCTTATATATTGCCAGGTTACAGCCCCTAACAACAAATCTTATCTGATACCAAGTTACAGACCATATGAACAAATCTTATATAATGCTAGGTTACAGACCACATGAAAGAATCTTATATATTGCCAGGTTACAGCCCCTAACAACAAATCTTATCTGATACCAAGTTACAGACCATATGAACAAATCTTATATAATGCCAGGTTACAGACCACATGAACAAATCTTATCTGATGCCAAGTTACAGACCATATGAACAAATCTTATATATTGCCAGGTTACAGCCCCTAACAACAAATCTTATCTGATACCAAGTTACAGACCATATGAACTAATCTTATATAATGCCAGGTTACAGACCATATGAACAAATCTTATATAATGCCAGGTTACAGACCACATGAACAAATCTTATCTGATGCCAAGTTACAGACCACATGAACAAATCTTATATAATGCCAGGTTACAGACCATATGAACAAATCTTATATAATGCAAGGTTACAGACCACATGAACAAATCTTATCTGATGCCAAGTTACAGACCACATGAACAAATCTTATATAATGCCAGGTTACAGACCACATGAACAAATCTTATATAATGCCAGGTTACAGACCATATGAACAAATCTTATATAATGCCAGGTTACAGCCCCTAACAACAAATCTTATCTGATGCCAAGTTACAGACCACATGAACAAATCTTATATAATGCCAGGTTACAGATCATATCAACAAATCTTATCTGATGCCAAGTTACAGACCACATGAACAAATCTTATATAATGCCAGGTTACAGACCACATGAACAAATCTTATATAATGCCAGGTTACAGACCACATGAACAAATCTTATATATTGCCAGGTTACAGCCCCTAACAACAAATCTTATCTGATACCAAGTTACAGACCATATGAACAAATCTTATATAATGCCAGGTTACAGACCACATGAACAAATCTTATCTGATGCCAAGTTACAGACAACATGAACAAATCTTATATAATGCCAGGTTACAGACCATATGAACAAATCTTATATAATGCCAGGTTACAGACCACATGAACAAATCTTATATAATGCCAGGTTACAGACCATATCAACAAATCTTATCTGATGCCAAGTTACAGACCACATGAACAAATCTTATATAATGCCAGGTTACAGACCACATGAACAAATCTTATATAATGCCAGGTTACAGACCATATCAACAAATCTTATCTGATGCCAAGTTACAGACCACATGAACAAATCTTATATAATGCCAGGTTACAGACCATATGAACAAATCTTATATAATGCCAGGTTACAGACCATATGAACCAATCTTATATAATGCCAGGTTACAGACCATATGAAAAAAATCTTATATAATGCCAGGTTACAGACCATATGAACAAATCTTATATAATGCCAGGTTACAGCTCCTAACAACAAATCTTATCTGATGCCAGGTTACAGACCATATGAACAAATCTTTAATGCCAGGTTACAGACCATATGAACAAATCTTTAATGGCAGGTTACAGACCATATGAAAAAATCTTTAATGCCAGGTTACAGACCACATGAACAAATCTTTAATGCCAGGTCACAGACCCTATCAACTAATTTTATCTTATGCTGGGTTACAGCTTACATGTTTGGTTTGTGTCTTGACACTCATTCCGTTGATGTATGCATCCCCCGAGGTCACCATGTTGTCCCCAGTCAACATTTTAAAGGTTGTTGTTTTCCCTGCTCCATTCTGCCCCAAAAGTCCCAGACACTCGTTCTGGGGCAGGGCCAGGCTAGTGCCCCTCACAGCGACTAAAGGGCTGAGGCTGCAGTTGACACAAAATATCTTACGCAAGTTCTTGAGGACAATGGCGTCTGAAAGGAAACCATCTTCTAAGTGCAACATGTTCATTAATAATGTAAAAGAAAACGATAAATTATAACATATTTATGGATAATCTAAAAGAAAACACCCAAAGAAATATGTATGAACAAACACATTGTCGTTATCCATTGATCAGTTCTTGGACTCATCACTTTAATGATATAATATGATATATGTTTTTTTCTATTTGTGAAGCCTTGCCCTGTATTGTCAACTTTGATCTCTCTAGGCATTCCTGGAACAATCCATAGCCCTCTACTTATTCTTGAAATAATCTCTTTCACAATTTTTAGCATTTGTTTTTCACTGTTAAGTAACAAGTCTTAGAGGTTTTTTTTTCAATGATTGAGTTTTTAGTTTAGTGTGTTAAATGGGACATGGCATTGTATAATTTATAATTTTTTTGTCAATGCTCTGACAAAAATCTCTAGCTACTCACTGCTCTGACATAACATCTCTAACTACTCACTGCTCTGATATAAAATCTCTAGCTACTCACTGCTCTGACATAACATCTCTAGCTACTCACTGCTCTGATATAAAATCTCTAGCTACTCACTGCTCTGACATCAAATCTCTAGCTACTAACTGCTCTGACATCAAAGCTCTAGCTACTCACTGCTCTGACATAGAATATCTAGAGGAGTTTCATTAACTGTAAGGCTTTCCTCTCTAACGTCATCATCCTCAGAAAGATGCCGGTTTGATGGAAGGTTTGATTTCATCACACCAGATGGCAGGCCTCTGCCACACAAGTACCTAAAGAAAAGGTCCAAACAAAGGGATCATTTTAATATTGCAACATTTGAAGACCATTTGGCTTCCTGACTTGACATGGCTGTGAAAGGAAAGACACTAACAAATTTCTCGTCTCCAAGTACAGGACACGGGAGATTTTGTAGAAATTAAATTACATTGCTATGTTCTTCTTTGAAGTTGAGTAATGCTTAAGTTGTGTTAAAGGCTTGGGCATTAGTTCACAGTTACTAAAATATCACCCTTACCCATTAGCCCAAGTGATAACCAATGTTCCCTTTAAGCTGCGCGGTTGTGCGGCCGTGCAGATATCTCAACGACACCGCACAGCAGTTTAGAGATACAGCGCAGCAAATTTTTAAAAATATTGCATTAAAAAAATCGATGCTGTGCAACTTTGAACACAAGTATTTTTACTTTGCACTTGGACCAATGAACTTTAGTGGGAACATTGGTGATAACTAGCCAATACCAGAATTGTTGAGGTGATTTTTTGGTATGAAATGATTTTCTACGATGACATGATAATCTGGGGCCTAATGATTTCACATTCCTTTTTATACAGTAACAATTACTCTGATTTCACCTAAGACACTTTTAAAACTTGACCAATTTTCCCATAAATCTATTTGCAAAGCACAAACACTCACAGAAACAAGAACAGTTGATGACAGATTACCATAACATCCGGTCCACTCGGAATTCGACGAGGGCTACAAATACCCACCCACCTACAAAATGTACAGCGAAGAGCATCAGTTTGGATAGAAGCGACTCACCAACTGATTTATCAGTCAGGTAGCTGATGAAGGGAACTGAGGAAAATAAGAAAACAGAGAAATGTATCCAAGTCTGGAAGAAAGATTGTGAGAAAGTAGAGAGGTGTTGCAGAGCAGCGACAGGAGGATTGAGTTGTGGATGACGTCTATTTGCTGTGTGGGGGTGGACATGGCACAAAGGCGTCTTGGCTTTGCCACTGTGTTTGTGGTCATAGAGAAATGTCTCTGCTGAAACTCATGATTCTTATCGCTGGTGTGCCAATCTATTTTAGTGTTACAATCTATGTTAGTGCACTAATCTATGCTAGTCTGCCAATCTATGTAAGTGTACCAATCTGTTAGTGTTACAATCTATTTTAGTGTACCAATCTATGCAAGTGTACCAATCTATGTTAGTGTACCAATCTATACTAGTCTACCAATCTATGTAAGTTCACCAATCTGTTAGTGTTCCAATCTATGCAAGTGTACCAATCTATGCAAGTGTACCCATCTATGTTAGTGTACCAATCTATGTTAGTGTACCAATCTATGTTAGTGTATCGATGTATTTTAAGTAACAATTAAGTTAAGTTCACCAATCAATATATTTTAATAACTGCTAACTATCTGTAAGAAGAAAGGTGAGAGATTGATGCCTTCGTTACTCACTGTCAACTTTGGACTTCTGTAGTACTACTATGATAAACAAACACTGACATGCTGTTAGGACATAGTTGGGCGACAACGGGGCAAGGATCACATCTACCTGGTGTAGGAGACTGTCTTCATTGTTTACCTTGAACATAGTCAGCATGACAGCGATCAACACACCTGGTGAGCACGAAGATTTGGTTCAGATTACTATTGCTTAACAATTCCAACATTAAAAAAAAACTAGTTTCTTTTAAAGACAACCCAAAAATAGAATTATAATTAAAAACCGTCTTTTAATATACTAAGCAAAGAGAAGTATGCATGCGAAGTATGATTTTAAATTAATAAAAATAAAACCTTTTTTTAAAATTCTTAAAATATATGGTAAAAAAATAAATTGATTAAATGTGTTTTCAAACACTACCTGGTTATTTATGTGATGAGTTCATAGATAGTTTACCTCAAGGCTTAATTACAACACTATGCTGCAAACTGTCTGATGTTTCAATAAATGCAACTGTTCTTTATGTTTTCACATATGCTGAATCCGAAAATGACAATGGTTTTTGCATATGACGTCAGGATTTTTTGCAATTCGAAATTTAATAACTATATATTAAATATATATAATTTATATATTATAATATAGGAAAAAGTCAATGAACCAGCAAAATAATATGCCATGGATAATAAACTTCAACCATGCAGAAAACTATTGGAAGTTACAAAATTATTAACCAAAGCAATATAAAAGCAGAATTACATTTATTAATTATCTATTACTCTGTGAATTGTCTTTTCAATGATTTTCATTTTTGAGCACCTCCAGGATTATGACTTTTCAATGACCAGCAATAGTCAGCAATAATATTCCAATTCCATCGACTGGTATCTACTGTCCATTGCACAAATGTCCTAATGGAACCTTTCACCCTGCTCTTCACTGTATGCACCAAGATTTGCAGGAAAGTAGTCAACATGGGAATCTAAAAAGTGCAACTTGACACTCATGCGGCAACCCAAAGCCCAAAATTTGGCCACCATGTTCTTAACAAGACTTTTGTAACTGTCTGACATGAAGTTACCTAAGAAATTGTTGACAACATCTTTGAAAGTATTCCAGGCTTCCAGTTCAACTTTGGCCAATGTAGATGTAAACTCCTCATCTTTCATTACTTCTCGGATATGGGGTCCAACAAAGATGTCTGCAGTCAACTTTGCTAAACTTTTTCGTGGAAATTTTTCTGACAAATATAGAAATCCAGAGCCAGTATGGTCCATACTCTTGACAAAAGCTTTCATTAACCCCAATTTTATATGGAGTGGTGGAAGGAGAACTCGATGTGCTTCTCCCAAAGGCTGTAACTTGACACTGAAGCTTCCTGGGGTAAATTCTTCTCTTGGTGGCCACACTTTCTTGGCATAATGCTCACTGTCTGCTCTGTGATCCCAGAGACACAAAAACATGGACATTTTGCATACCCTTCTTAGGGCCCGAATATGACTGCTAGGACCTTTTAATCCCCATATATAAACCACTTGTGCTAATCATCATAATTCAAAGATCTGAGTGACAGTTTCATACATCTCTTTCAATGTTACCGAGTGTGCCACTGGAAATGATGATACTGTGTTTCCATTAAATGGAAGAACTGCTTTCATACTGCGCTTTAATGAATCTCCACTGATTGTGCGTGCTCCTCTTGTTGAATTCAATACAATTCGTCATGCAAAAATAGCAATCTGTCACATGACTTGAAGGCTCACGCCAAATCATGGGCACACCTAATGGCATACTTTTCATACATACTTTTCTTATATATATACAAGCATAAACCATGTAAACACATTTTTAAGGTTTTCTCAAAAACCTGACGTGATACACAAAAATGGTTGTCATATTTGGAATCAGCATACAAAAATACTATAAAATCACATACAAAATTCAAAACATCAGTCACAAAGTTAAAATTTGCAGCATAGTGTTATAATATAAGTGTGGCTTTTAAATCTATTGTCTGCTTTGATAATTTTGTGTCATAATTTTTCCTAGTTCCACTTACCCACAAAGACGTTGAAGCACAGGATTGAGATGACGCCATTGGCAGGGTTCTTGAAGATGATTTGAACGGCATACAGGTACGGGAACATGGCCACGGCAAAGGATATCAAAATGAACAGAGTCACTGACCACCGGCCTCGTGCAAGAAAAATATCTGGGTTGACGGAGAGCCCCAGCATGACCGTGGCGATGACGATGAGGAAAAAAAACAGGTCAAACAGATAGGTGCCCAGCCAGTAGGCCACTGTACTGACTCCACTTAGGGACTGAAGGTGTTTGGCGCCAACCTGAAAGAAGAAAGTCAAGGAGTGAATGTAAGAGATTTGATTCGTCCAAGAAGCGTGTACGAGTGCCAGATAAAGCCCATGCCTAGATCAAACCCCAGCTTACCATTCGTTCTGCAATGAGGTTATGGATGTACACAACAGGGACAAGCGCCATGGCGAATCCCAGACAAAACATGGTTGGAAGCTGAAGTTCATTTTTCTTTATCGTTTTCATCTGGGGTCGGTGATGGACACCCAGCTGGACGGAGAACTCGCTGCCCAGTATGGACTGAGCCCAGGCATTCATCAGTAGTTGTGTCTTTAAGAATCATACAACATTCAAACAAAAGTTAAGGAAGTGCTAATACAACCAAATTAAAAAGTTTGTGTTTGATGTTTCTTTATTTCTCCCCCATCTTCTTGGCCATTTAAAACTTGTTAGTTTTTGTGTGTAGAAGGGTGGGGAGAGGAGTTGTTACTCCCAAACTCTCTAAACTTAATCGTTATAGTTGTTGAGGCCTATTCTAAATAGTGTAAATCTGATGTTTTTTTTAAAACAGAATTCTTAAAGCTAACGATTGAGTTCAAATTAAATTAAATATCTTGAATTGTAGACTAGATATTCCCTTGGCAAACTGGACACAACTTACAGATATTCCCTTGGCAAACTGGACACAACTTACAGATATTCCCTTGGCAAACTGGACACAACTTACAGATATTCCCTTGGCGAGGACAGCAGATTTCTGGTAGAGTATTGTGTAGTGTTCATCTTCAAACACGGCCCCCACAATCATCTGGTTCTGGTAGATTCTCTTACCGTTGGCTTGACCCCAGTTAATGAGGAATTCATTGATGTTGTCCTGTGACAATATTGACCTCAGTTAATGAGGAACTCTTTTATACAGTCCTGTGACCATATTGCCAAAATTTCCGATTGAAAGAACTCATTCCAGGTTCATATTCAACAACCCTTGATTAACTTTCTTTAAGCCATCTTTTAAACAATTACATGTATATGTTAGTAGATGTAGTTGGTCATGAGATCTCTAACAGTCGAGACTATAGACTAACAGATGAGAGTAGAGACTAAGAGACGAGACTACAGACTAACAGATGAGACTAAAGACTAACAGATGAGACTATAGACTAACAGATGAGACTAGAGACTAACAGATGACTAAAGACTAACAGATGAGACTAGATAGAGACTAACTGATGAGACTAAAGACTAACAGATGAGACTACAGACTAAAAGATGAGACTAAAGACTAACAGATGAGACTAAAAACTAACAGATGACTAAAGACTAACTGATGAGACTAAAGACTAACAGATGAGACTAGAGACTAACAGATGACTAAAGACTAATAGATGAGACTAAAGACTAACAGACGAGACTAAAGTCTAACAGATGAGACTAAAGACTAACAGATGAGACTAAAGACTAACAGATAAGACTAAAGTCTAACAGATGAGACTAAAGTCTAACAGATGAGACTAAAGACTAACAGATGAGACTAGAGACTAACAGATGACTAAAGACTAATAGATGAGACTAAAGACTAACAGATGAGACTACAGACTAACAGATGAGACTAAAGACTAACAGATGAGACTAAAGACTAACAGATGAGACTAAAGTCTAACAGATGAGACTAAAGACTAACAGATGAGACTAGAGACTAACAGATGACTAAAGACTAACAGATGAGACTAAAGACTAACAGATGAGACTACAGACTAACAGATGAGACTAAAGACTAACAGATGAGACTAAAGACTAACAGATGAGACTAAAGACTAACAGATGAGACTAGAGACTAACAGATGACTAAAGACTAATAGATGAGACTAAAGACTAACAGACGAGACTAAAGACTAACAGACGAGACTAAAGACTAACAGATGAGACTAAAGACTAACAGATGAGACTAAAGACTAACAGATGAGACTAGAGACTAACAGATGACTAAAGACTAATAGATGAGACTAAAGACTAACAGACGAGACTAAAGACTAACAGATGAGACTAAAGACTAACTGATGACATCTGAGACTGACTAAGGTCAAACTTACCGTGGTTGTTTTGTTCGACTCCACGAACTTTGTGCCAGTTGAATTGGAGAACTGATTCTTGTAGAACTGGGTAATCGAGTTGGTCCGCATTGTCATGCTGAAGACCGGGACGATAAGGTCCTCGAAACCATCGAGAGAGAAGTAAATGGCCGATGAATCGTCATCCTCAATGAGGCTCTTATCATAGCTGGCACCCAGCATAGTCAAACTCACCGGCAGCAGCAGCAAGAAAATGGCCGAGCCAATGCTTCGCTTGAAAAGAATCAACCGTTTGATGAGAATGGCCTTCATTTGTTGGACAAACAGGGCGCCGCCTTTGTTTCTCTTGTAATTCTTCATGGTTTCAAATCTAGCTGTGGAAGGAGGGGGAAGCTGTCAGTGCTGGGGAGGTGGGGAGCTAAATATCAATAAAATAACCGGTCCATGTCATTATACTGTTACAGAATGGACATCACGGGGAACTTGGGTCGATTGACATGATTACTGACATTTTCTTTGTATGCTAAAAACATTGGCATTACTAGCACCATTCAAAATGCTTTGTATCACTACCTAACCAATGTTTATGAGAGTATCAACTATTGACTTACCTAAAATTTGCGACTTCCGCTCTTGTTCCATTTTCGATGTCCTACGGAAAGTCATTTCATCTGGATCATCAAGCTTTGAACCAACGGACTTCCTGACCTGGTCCAGTCTCTCACTTGGCAATAAACAGATTTAAACAATAATGGTCAACAAATTTTGTCCAGGATGTGTTGAGATTGTCAAGGTTTGTGTGTTTAGGTTGTGTGTCAAGGTTTGTGTGGTTAGGTTGTGTCAAGGTTTGTGTGGTTAGGTTGTGTCAAGGTTTGTGTGTTTAGGTTGTGTCAAGGTTTGTGTGGTTAGGTTGTGTCAAGGTTTGTGTGGTTAGGTTGTGTGTCAAGGTTTGTGTGGTTAGCTTGTGTGTCAAGGTTTGTGTGGTTAGGTTGTGTCAAGGTTTGTGTGGTTAGGTTGGGTGTCAAGGTTTGTGTTAGGTTGGGTGTCAAGGTTTGTGTGTTAGGTTGGGTCAAGGTTTGTGCGGTAAGGTTGTGTCAAGGTTTGTTCGGTTAGGTTGTGTGTCAAGGTTTGTGTGGTTAAGTTCAATTTTCCCTCTAATGTTTGTTGGTCCGTGTGCAAAGTAAAAATTGTGTGCAAAGTTGCGCAGCATTCATTTTGTGTGCAATATTTTACAAAATACACTTATGCGCTGCATTGGTCAGATGTCTGCGCGGCCACGCAGCTTAAAGGGAACATTGGTTAGGTTGAGTGTCAAAGTTTTGTTTGATTGAAATCTCAACTCACCTGAAGTGAGAGGCGTCGTCTTTGAAAACACTGAATCGTTCTGATGATCTTAAAATAAACAAATTGGAAACAAGATATGAAAATATTTTTCTACATTTGTTTCGGAAGCTAATCGATAAGAGTAAGAGCAATTATAATTATATATATTAAAAAAGTTTTAATGTTTCTAGTTATTTATTAAAAAAAGCAAATCTGAAAAACTTAACTTGAAAATCAAAGACCATACATTAATAAAAATCATAAGTGTTTATTACATAAAAGGAGCTAATCCAAAATTGGTGATATTAATGTCAGCACCAAAATATAAATGTTAAAACTCTTATTCCAGATTGTAAGTCCACCACTGTGCTGTATAAACTCACCTTAGGTTAACTAAAACGTTTAATGTAAAACTGACATTGGAAGACAAGAAGATGAACATCTGAATGTGTTACAGTAAATGGTAAAAGAAAGATCTCAGCAGGTGGGACAAGTCATATTGAAATACAGATGTTGGCAGGTGGGACAGGTTATATTGAAAGAACTCATCAGGTGGGACTAGGCATATTGAAAGAACACATTAGGTGGCACAAGGCATTTTGGAAGAACACATCAGGTGGGAAAAGTCATATTGAAATACAGATGTTGGCAGGTGGGACAGGTTATATTGAAAGATCTCAGGAAGTCAGATTGAAATACAGATGTTGGCAGGTGGGACAGGTTATATTGAAAGATCTCAGCAGGTGGGACAAGGCATATTGAAATACAGATGTTGGCAGGTGGGACAGGTTAGGTTATATTGAAAGAACTCAGGTGGGACAAGTCATATTGAAAGACAGATGTTGGCAGGTGGGACAGGTTAGGTTATATTGAAAGAACTCAGGTGGGACAAGGCATATTGAAATACAGATGTTGGCAGGTGGGACAGGTTATATTGAAAGAACTCATCAGGTGGGACAAGGCATATTGAAAGAACACATCAGGTGGGACAAGTCATATTGAAAGACAGATGTTGGCAGGTGGGACAGGTTATATTGAAAGAACACATCAGGTGGGACAAGGCATATTGAAAGAACACATCAGGTGGCACAAGGCATTTTGAAAGAACACATCAGGTGGGACAAGTCATATTGAAAGACAGATGTTGGCAGATGGGACAGGTTATATTGAAAGAACTCATCAGGTGGGACAAGGCATATTGAAAGAACACAGGTGGGACAAGTCATATTGAAAGACATGTTGGCAGATGGGACAGGTTATATTGAAAGAACACATCAGGTGGGACAAGGCATATTGAAATAACACATCAGGTGGGACAAGTCATATTGAAAGACAGATGTTGGCAG
The DNA here is from genome assembly GCA_944989445.1 of Ampullaceana balthica. Taxonomy (NCBI): domain Eukaryota; kingdom Metazoa; phylum Mollusca; class Gastropoda; family Lymnaeidae; genus Ampullaceana; species Ampullaceana balthica. Next base: position 24,709 of record CALYLW010001448.1, read on the forward strand.
GTGGGACATGTTATATTGAAAGAACACATCAGGTGGGACAAGGCATATTGAAAGAACACATCAGGTGGGACAAGTCATATGGAAAGACAGATGTTTGCAGATGGGACAGGTTATATTGAAAGAACACATCAGGTGGGACAAGGCATATTGAAAGAACACATCAGGTGGGACAAGTCATATTGAAAGACAGATGTTGGCAGGTGGGACAGGATATATTGAAAGAACACATCAGATGGCACAAGGCATATTGATATACAGATGTTGGCAGGTGGGACAGGTTATATTGAAAGAACACATCAGGTGGCACAAGGCATATTGAAAGAACACATCAGGTGGGACAAGGCTATTATGAAAATTTTGAACAGAAACACGCCCAAAGACATGTTGGGAGATGGGACAGGTTATATTGAAAGAACACATCAGGTGGGACAAGGCATATTGAAAGAACACATCAGGTGGGACAAGGCATATTGAAATAACACATCAGGTGGGACATGTCATATTGAAAGACAGATGTTGGCAGGTGGGACATGTTATATTGAAAGAACACATCAGGTGGGACAAGGCATATTGAAAGAACACATCAGGTGGGACAAGTCATATGGAAAGACAGATGTTTGCAGATGGGACAGGTTATATTGAAAGAACACATCAGGTGGGACAAGGCATATTGAAAGAACACATCAGGTGGGACAAGGCATATTGAAAGAACACATCAGGTGGGACAAGTCATATTGAAAGACAGATGTTGGCAGGTGGGACAGGATATATTGAAAGAACACATCAGATGGCACAAGGCATATTGATATACAGATGTTGGCAGGTGGGACAGGTTATATTGAAAGAACACATCAGGTGGCACAAGGCATATTGAAAGAACACATCAGGTGGGACAAGGCTATTATGAAAATTTTGAACAGAAACACGCCCAAATTTGGTCCTACAACTGGTTGTTGTGATGACTGTCTTTACATTAGAAGACATGAGCTTGTAGTCACTTTCCTTACATTAGAAGACATAAGCTTGTAGTCACTTTCCTTACATTAGAAGACATAAGCTTGTAGTCACTGTCCCTACATCAGAAGACATGAGCTTGTAGTCACTTTCCTTACATTAGAAGACATAAGCTTGTAGTCACTGTCCCTACATCAGAAGACATAAGCTTGTAGTCACTTTCCTTACATTAGAAGACATAAGCTTGTAGTCACTGTCCCTACATCAGAAGACATAAGCTTGTAGTCACTTTCCTTACATTAGAAGACATAAGCTTGTAGTCACTGTCCCTACATCAGAAGACATAAGCTTGTAGTCACTTTCCTTACATTAGAAGACATAAGCTTGTAGTCACTGTCCCTACATCAGAAGACATGAGCTTGTAGTCACTTTCCTTACATTAGAAGACATAAGCTTGTAGTCACTGTCCCTACATCAACAGACATGAGCTTGTAGTCACTTTCCTTACATTAGAAGACATAAGCTTGTAGTCACTGTCCCTACATCAGAAGACATGAGCTTGTAGTCACTTTCCTTACATTAGAAGACATAAGCTTGTAGTCAGTGTCCCTACATCAGAAGACATGAGCTTGTAGTCACTTTCCTTACATTAGAAGACATAAGCTTGTAGTCACTGTCCCTAAATCAGAAGACATGAGCTTGTAGTCACTTTCCTTACATTAGAAGACATAAGCTTGTAGTCACTGTCCCTACATCAGAAGACATGAGCTTGTAGTCACTTTCCTTACATTAGAAGACATAAGCTTGTAGTCACTGTCCCTACATCAACAGACATGAGCTTGTAGTCACTTTCCTTACATTAGAAGACATAAGCTTGTAGTCACTGTCCCTACATCAGAAGACATGAGCTTGTAGTCACTTTCCTTACATTAGAAGACATAAGCTTGTAGTCACTGTCCCTAAATCAGAAGACATGAGCTTGTAGTCACTTTCCTTACATTAGAAGACATAAGCTTGTAGTCAGTGTCCCTACATCAGAAGACATGAGCTTGTAGTCACTTTCCTTACATTAGAAGACATAAGCTTGTAGTCACTGTCCCTACATCAGAAGACATGAGCTTGTGGTGAAATACTCACACTGAAGTGGCAGATTCTTGTGCAACAAAAGTCTTGGGCTCCTGGCCTTCACCTACTCTGAAACAAATCATTTCATGGACTTATTCATACTGGCAACCCTGACCTACTCTGTAACAAATCATTCAATGATTATTCATGTTGGCAACCTTGACCTACTCTGTAACAAATCATTCCATTGACTTATCAACAATCATAAGCACATAATAAAATCATATTTGGTACACTTAAGCAATGGGAGACACATAGTTCTAAGGCAAGTTTTAACAACCATTTTGTTCGTATAACTTCTTTTCGTACACAGTCACTTGTCAATTAATTCTCAAACTATTTGTTCATGACAGTTCAAATGTGGCTCTCAAAACCTTAGCTGGTTGCCGAATGAAACCCTACATGGTTTCTAAATGTCAGTCTGAAATGCTCTTTTTATTATTTTGTATCACTTAACCATACACACTGGCAAACAAAAATAAAATTTAAAAACATTTTAAATGTTTGTTGTGCATTTATTGTGTTGTAACATGGAAGATGTGTTTATCTGGTGAGACCGGTGTTTCTGTTAACTTCCATGTTACAACACAATAAATGCTGGTGTCCCCTGATAAAAAACATCTTCCATCGACTGTTACAACACAATAAATGCTGGTGTCCCCTGATAAACACATCTTCCATCTAATGTTACAACACAATAAATGATTGTGTCACCTGATAAACACATCTTCCATATAATGTAACAACACAATAAATGATTGTGTCACCTGATAAACACATCTTCCATATAATGTTACAACACAATAAATGATTGTGTCACCTGATAAACACATCTTCCATATAATGTTACAACACAATAAACGATTGTGTCACCTGATAAACACATCTTCCATCGACGTGGCGGATATACCAAAGCTGGAGATGTTGAGGTACTTCTTGTTCTTCTCCATCTCTGCAAACAGTTTGGGGAGGAGCTGCGCTTTGTCGTCAGGAAGGATGTAGTAGATTTCATTGGGCGTCTCCCCCTGCCACAAAGACACAATGTCACGTGACAGAATGAGCCCATTTGAATAATGACACATGTGTAGTGTGTAGCAGTGGGGCCCAATCAATAACTATTTCAACTAGTTCCATTGTAAAAAAATAAATAATGAAAAGCCAATTTTTTAAAATTCCTTCAAGTATCAAATTTTTATATGACTGGCTTTTTGAGTTTCCAATCCTAACATTGACTTAAATGACCATTTACCAAAGTCATCTGTCATTTACAAAATCAATTTATAAGGCTTAAAAAAAAATTGTCAGTAATTTAATTTTGGATTGGACAAATTATCTCGTCTGCTGAAGGTAATACTAAAAAGTCTATCGATAAATCTTAATGTGATTTTTAAAGAAATGTCTTTGAGTTTTAATTTTATATTTAAAGAAATGGCTTAAAGTTTTGAGGTTATTTTTAAATTTTTCAGTAAAAAAACCCAACAATAACCCAGAAAAGTTTAAAAATAGAACTACGGTATTTAGTATAAGATCAAGTGCTTCTGAAACAATCAGAAAAGCATGTAAATAATATAATAATTGAATGGCCAGAGCATGTGCAACAAAACCTGTTTGCCACTGAACACACAAGAAGCTTCAGATTGGAATACATCATTGAAAAGAAAAAAGGAACATGTACTTGATTTTTATTATAATTTTTCTTTTCATGGTTAATTGTAAGAACGCTTAAAGTTATCAATACATTAACTGAGCATCTTTCACATCTTAAATTTCTCTGATGTCATTTTAGCCGTGTATTTTAAATATTAGCGCTAAATAAATTAAAAAAAAACCTACTCAAAATGAGTTTGGCAGCATGACTTACAGTAAATTTGGCGGTAGGTATGAGTTTTTGAACCAATGTGGTCACGGTACGAGCATAGCATCTCTCAGTTTTTACAATGTTCATCTGGTAACCAGTGCCTGCCGAAGGAAACAACAGAGAGGGCTGCCGCTACTAAAATAATGAACACATGAAAAGTAAGCCAGTGGGTTTGAATTCAAATCCCAGAGAAAACACGGCCTTTGACGTTGGCAACTCTAACAGAAAGGACTCGTCAACATTGCTGGTAATACATCTAAAATGAATGATGCACCCAAACCCCCCCCCCTTTTTTTCAACCACTTCTTTGCAGCAGACCAGGAGGCTGGAAGTGTTAAAGTCAAATATAAAGAAAGGGACATAAACTGATTCAGTATCAAACTGATACAAGGACAACTGTAAGGCAGTTCACTATAATGATCCCTTCTCGTCGAGCAGGTCAGATACATGTCTCTACTCTCCTACTATCCTGCGAGCAGCCAGGTGACTGATATATCTTTTAATTCTATTTTATCAACAACCCCGTTAGCTGTGCTACCTTCTCTATCCTTCTGATTTCAAGATTAAACACAACAAATCAAGGAGTTAAACTGAAGTAGGGCCACTAACCGTAAATCTGTTTGAGAAACATTGGCGTCCCTCCACATTTGACCACGCCCTCAGCCATGATCATGATTCTGTCCCCCAGGACGTCGGCCTCGTCCATGTAGTGGGTCGTTAGGAGGATGGTCCGCCCATGGCGCATGCCTTTAAGGAAGTCCCAGAGATCACGCCGGGCACTGGGATCAAGACCAGATGAAGGCTCATCAAGGAAAACTGTCTTGAAAAAGAAATCTGGCATAGTCATTGCCCTAGAAACAAACAAGTCTAGCTATAAACAAACTATCCATTCTGACCTTATTTTCAGTGCAAATCCTCAAGAATTTAATTTTTTCAGCAAACAACCATAAACCATCGCGTTTTAAGGTACATATTTTGTAACGAGGGGGAAGGAGGTGTTTAAGAAATCTGACGTCACATCAAAACGCCCAACTTTAAATAAAAGTTCCACTGCAATATTTGATTGCTTACAATTTATTTAATAACATTTTAAATTGCTTCACATGTTATATGAGAGTGTAGCCTGACATTAAATGCAAACTTAAATGGCAATAAAGTGATTTGAAACATGCTCATTTTCAAATAAGATATATGGCTTTTATTGACGGGAAGAGGCAAAACTTTGTAACGTCATATTTGAGGGGCGGGGGCTAACTTTTTCTGACAACGTGTCAGGTGGGTGGGGAAAACGGTCAAAATCGCTTGACGTCATTAATGGACGACCCCATGCAAGTTCTAGCTCGCGGGTTGTATTTCAAAAAAAGGTCGTAAACCAAACAAAAGTCGTATACCAAGCTGGACTTAAACCAAAGCAGACGCATACCGAGGTACCACTGTGTATATATATATACATATATATAATATAAACACCCTCAATTATTCGTAACGCTAAGGGACATCACTCTGCTTCAGAGCGTGTTTCTCCCAATAAAATATTGAGACGTGACGTCATTATTTGAGCTTACATTAATTTGTGAAAAGGGAACGCAGTAAAAAGAGACGTGGTTTATTTGATGTGATTAATCATTTTAAACAAAAAAATTTTGTGTATAAGTTGTGTGCATATGTGTGGGTGTGCACAAGTATAGGTAAATTTATGATATAAAAAAACAGTGTGCACAAGTAGGTGTATAAATATGTCTGTGTGTCTGGGTGTGTGGGGTTTTTGTTTGTTGTGAACTAAATGTAATGATACCAGTTATTTTTAAGTTTGCTAATGTTGCGCCTCTAACAAGACTACGCATATTTATCATCTTAAACCATTCATATTTGTTTTAAAATTAGGTCTTGAAACTATTTTAATTAGTTTAATCATTAAACAACATTAATTTATTTGACATATGTGAATTTGACATTTTAAAAGTTACTAAAAAAAAATAACCAACTCCTAATAATGTATTATATAGTTATATATCTAGCTCATGTGTGAATCCAGATTAATATATTAATAGTACATAAATTATATCCTTCTCGGTATTAAAGTATTTATTCTCCATCTGCCTTCATTTAAGATCAATAGTAAATGCTATTGTTTTGAGACGATTGTTTTCATAGATTACCGCAAACGAACGAAAAGATGAAATGAAAAGAACCGTAACTTTCAAGGAAGAAATTGGGTTATGTATATATATTATATGCAATTAGGTAAGAATGAGGCTAATGTGCAGCACATTTATTTTTTATATAGAGGGGCACCTTTGTGACCTTTTCAATGGTGCTTTGTCCAGGTAGTAGCAAGCGTCAATAATATCCTCCTAACCTGGGTGGCACTAAATCTTGCTTAGCCAGTGTTAATATGATTTTAACTTAGGCTAAACTTATCTTATCTGTTTACAGACGCTCCTTTTATACAGAATATTATTGCGTCCTACGCTTATCTATGGTTTGTGTTTAGTGCTGCATTTTTATTAGAGATTTAAATGTTGATAGAGTGTTGGTTTTCCTGGATTCTTCAGACAACCCATTCCACGCCCGAATTCCGGATGGGAAGAACGAAAATTTGTATGTGTTTGTTCTTGCATACGGAATAAGAAAGGTGTTTTTATCCTTATGTCTATGTGAGGGTTGTATTAAGTTATCTTTGTGTTGTATTTCTAAATTAGAATTAATTGCTTTATGTATGATTACTACTTTGCTCTTGGTTCTTCTATCCTCTAGTGTTTCAAGGTTTAATGATTAACTTTTAGATTTAATTTTAAGTTCAATCCTTGCAATAACAATACAAATATATGAAGAGCAATTTAAGCGCAGACAAATAATGGAACTTACATCTTAATAAAAGATGGTGTTTAACGATGAATATTATTGGATCTAGCATCAGAAAAGTGTGCCTTCTGTAGGAAAAATTCTAACACACAACATTAAGGCAAGCTAGTGTAATGTGACTTGAATGAATTTAAAAGAGAGAATCAATCACTCAGCATTTTGTATTGAAATATGGTTTTTATGTTGTGATTTATGCGGGAAAAAAATGAGCCCATGCACATTATAGTTATTTAACTGTAGCAGATCTTTGCACAGCAGTTAAAGAAAAACATGCTTTATTAAAGAGGAAAAACATGTGTTACTAGAGAAAAAAAACATGCTTTATTAAAGAGGAAAAAACATGTGTTATTAGAGGAGAAAAAACACACTGATTGGCATCATTTAATTCATTATGCTTTCTATACTCTCGACTACCCCTTTTAGATATTTTATAAAGAAGAGGGTTGCTGTTTTGATATCTCATTTTCGTGTGGCGTTTACACTCATTTATAAATTTTTAAGGGAAATATAAGAGAAAAAACAAAATACTTTTTTGTGTGCCTACCCCGTAGCAAAGCACGGGTATAGCTTTCGTCTTTTTATATATATATGTATGTATGTATGTATGCCATATAACATTGTTATTTGAGAACATGATCTCAAATAGTTACATTAACGTTTAAAGCCCATTAAGGTTTTCGGTAAACTTCCCCCTCAGTCCCGTAAGGATTTCCCATATCACGATTGACTGGTTATGAAATTAAAAAAATTGCTGCAAATGTATTTATATTATTATTGTCATGCTGATTTCATCTTTGAGGATAAGAATGGTTATTTTACGTATCCAAAAAGACCGTCTTGAGTTTAATACTATTTTTACCTGTAGTTTAGTACTAATATTTTTACAAAAAAGTATAGCGAAATCACATTTTCAAAACAAACACAAAAAAAACAAAAACAAAAAAAAACAAAAAAAAACCGTAAAAACTACCACGAGCAAAAACACGAGCGAAGGCAATCGCCGCCATTTCCAGAAGTCGAATACATCTTCTATCCCGCACTAAATAGATTTTACTTTCTGTGATTTTTTTTCTAAAGAGAGTACTATCGAGGCGCGCTTTAACGCACTTTGGCAATAGAGGCTAGGCGAGCATTTACCACGCTTTGTCAAATTAAACGTTAAGTGATACGAGAACATTATGTCATATAGTTATATTAAGTGATAAAATATGACAAGCAATGTCACTGGTGTGTCTCTCTGAAACAATGGATGCAAAATCATGGTTCAAAAGAGGCACAATCATTGTTCAGTGGAGGCACAATCATTTTTCAGTGGAGGCACAATCATTTTTCAGTGGGGGCACAATCATGGTTCAGTGGAGGCACAATCATGGTTCAGCTCTATGAATCTACCAGGGGTGCAAAACATGTTATAATTATTTAAAAAGAGTTGTATGACACTAGCGTAGAGAGACCTTATCACACAGTTGTAGTTGTAGGGAAAGGGGCAAATTTTACCTTAATATTCCCAACAAATGAGCAGACCACGGAGAGTTTTCTTTTCTGGGAGCTTGACAAGTTGGCGGCATATGTTGACATTCTCTGCGCTAGCCCTACTTTGCTCAGCATGCCCTCAATCTCATATTTGGATGTTGGATGATATTGACCCCGCAACTGTAGTAGAAATAACAAAACATTGTAATCTATGGACATGGAAATCTATGGAGTGGAAATTTATGGACATGAAAATCTATGGAGTGGAAATTTATGGACATGGACAAAGTTACCCTTAGGAAAAATGCTAGATGATCTTTACAAGTCAATTTGCTAAACAAGACGTCATGCTGTGGACACAGTCCAAGACTGGATCTTGCCTGGCTCAAGTTTTTGCTGATGTCATAACCATTGACCACAACTGTACCACTAGTTGGTTTTAGAAACCCTGGGGAATAAATTGGTGGACAACAGAATGAGAAAGTTGGATGGAAAGTAGGAGAGTCATCCTACCTGTATCTGTTATTATACCTGTACCTGTAATCCTCCCTTTACCTGTCATACCAGTACCTGTCATCATACCAGTACCTGTCATCCTACCTGTACCTGTCATCATACCCCTACCTGTCATCCTACCTGTAACTGTCATCATACCAGTACCTGTCATCATCATACCAGTACTTGTCATCATACCAGTACCTGTCATCATTCATGTACCTGACATCCTATCTGTACCTACCATCATTCATGTACCTGTCATCATTCATGTACCTGTCATCATTCATGTACCTGTCATCCTACCCAGTACCTGCCATCATTCATGTACCTGTCATCCTACTGTACCTGCCATCATTCATGTACCTGTCATCCTATCTGTACCTACCATCATTCATGTACCTGCCATCATTCATGTACCTGTCATCCTACTTGTACCTGCCATCATTCATGTACCTGCCATCCTACTTGTACCTGCCATCCTATCTGTACCTGCCATCATTCATGTACCTTTCATCCTACTTGTACCTGCCATCATTCATGTACCTTTCATCCTACTTGTACCTGCCATCATTCATGTACCTGTCATCATTCATGTACCTGTCATCCTACCTGTACGTGCCATCATTCATGTACCTGCCATCCTATCTGTACCAGCCATCATTCATGTACCTGTCATCCTACCTGTACCTGCCATCATTCATGTACCTGTCATCCCATCTGTACCTGCCATCATTCATGTACCTGTCATCCTACCTGTACCTGCCCTCATTCATGTACCTGTCATCCCATCTGTGCATGCCATCATTCATGTACCTGTCATCCTATCTGTACCTGCCATCATTCATGTACCTGTCATCCTACCTGTACCTGCCCTCATTCATGTACCTGTTATCCTACCTGTAGCTGCCATCATTCATGTACCTGTTATCATACTAATGGTGGTTGTCTTCCCCGCCCCGTTGTGTCCCAGCAACACTGAGATCTGGTCCTGATACAAGTCCATGCTGGTCCCAGCCACGGCGACATGACCACCAAACACCTGGCACCAATAAAGACAACATTTTAAACACCAATGAGAACATCAGATTCCTTGACATTACTAGATTACTACATTCAAAATTGGCAAGAGTAACACCATTAGTTAAATCATTAAACCGAGAAACATTTGAGGATAGAAGTAAAAAGAACAAAGTAGTAATTATACATAAGGGCAGAGGAGGACACCAAAAATATAAAGTTCTATATGTTCCCATTGTTTGGCACTGGCAGACTCGGAGCTCTATTGGGTAAGTGGTGAGGGGGTGACACCATGAGTTACTTCACTTGGTGACACCAACTGTAGCGACGCCTCTGCATAAGGCATTTAATTCTAACTTGGAAATACAATACAAAGATAACCTTATACAACCCTTAGTTAGACACAGGGATAAAAATACTTTTCTTATTCCGTAAGCAAGAACAAACACATACAAGTCTCATTCTTCCCGCCCGGAATTCGGACGTGGAATGGGTTGCCTGAGGAAACCTGGAAAACCAACACTCTATCAACAACTAAAACTCTAAAAAAATGCAAGACTAGACATGAACCATGGATAAGCGTAGGACGCAATAATCTTCTGTATAGGAGAGTCTGTGACAGATAAGATAAGACAATTTGTAAGAGTGACAACTCTAGGGGTGTACCGGATTCAAATTTCTGAAATTCGGCAGGAGGCGGAGCCAGATTTGTAAAAACGTCCGGATTCCGGAATTTGCAGAAGCTATTATAGATATATATATTTTACGGCTCTACCGGCCAGCCGCATTTGGCCGGATTTATAAAGTGAAATTCTGCTGGAGCCAAAGCTGGATTTGTAAAAATGGCCAGATTCCGTATTTGCTAGAGCCGAAATCCGGTACACCCCTAGACAACTCTCTTAAATATTGACTGATTTTAATAAATTTTTTCATTACGTTATAAAGTGATTATTTCAATCTTTGATTTCATTCCTCTTGAAACTTGTACATAGATTTGGTTTACAAGTTAATGCATCTAAATGGTGAAAACTGCTAGGTCTGACCAAGGGTGGCAACTTTTGTTTAAAAAAAAATATGCCAGCCCCCTTCCCTCAATGTTGTTTTGAGAGTGATAGATATTGTTTAATTTTTTTTCATGTGTTTTGAGTCAAGGACATCCATGGCCGAGATTGGTGGTATAAATAGTGTGGATTGTGTCAGAGTGATAGGACACGGAAGATGACACAGAGAGATAGAGAGAGGAAAAAAGAGAAAGAGACAGAGAGAGAGAGGAGGGGGTGTTCATGTGGAATGATTCCCCCAGCCAACGTTTATCTCACCTTTACAACTCCTCACCCCCCCAACCGACTAGGACAGTCACGATGCCACTGAAATATACAGTCTACTGGTCAGTTTGAGGAAAGGTTACTTTTGATTGGATGATTTCACTAACCTTGACCAAGTCCCGTACCATGACCCCAATCTTCAAGTCTGATGGTGGGGCTTCGAACAAGCGGTCGTCTTTCTTTGGGACGTCAGCCACGTCTGCTAGTGGTTTGTGGGAAGGATACCAGTAGTCCTTCTGTCAAATGGTTGGGTCAAGAAATGAATTTTAGAGGACTCTCTGAGGCAGAACTTGAGGATCATTGATAGACATTTTGTTCAGAATCACACATTTGAACATTTAGAATGATTGTTACTGTGGGGATATTCTATAATCAATGGTTTGAATCATCTATATATATATAATTCACCAAAGTGAGTATGTGCAAATGAGCATGACAAATGACCCTTGCTGGGGTCGACCAATCAGTTTATAGTTGGCAAGCGGAGGTGGTCTTGAGACCAACAATGGTTCTTGGGTTCACTTGTGTTGTTCCTTCACAGAATAACGTGTGATTCGTAATGTAGTGGTTAGCACGTCCGCCTTACACGCCGAAGGTCCTGGGTTCAAGCGCCAGCGAAAACATTATTTTTTAAAAATGTGTGTTTGTGCTTGTTCTTTTCCCCCTTTTTTTTGCGAAAATGGCTGATTCTTGCTAGGGTCAGCCAATCACAGTTTATATTTGGCAAGCTAGGGTGGTGAAGGGTAGTGCGTTGGTGTCCGTCCCACTGACATTCACCGTCCCCACCGACATTCACTCGCGCGTTGTTTTGATTTCTTCGTGCTGTAATTTGTGTTCGTTCTTTTCCCCCTTTCTTTGCACTATCCATGAGCAAGTCTGCGGCATTTGCTACGCGTATATAGTATTACTTAACAATCCAGGGTGAGGGAATAACATGACATTTCAAGTCTTCCTCTATAACGTCAAACTGAGTAACTTGTATTGTTAATCTGCTAAAATACAATATTAAATTTGTTATGAATAAAATATAAGATGAACCAATACTCATTTTTCAAACTTAATTTTTAAAAAACACCCAATTTAAATCTAGTAAAAAACAAATAGTTTCATGTCCTATTCTATCATCAATGTCCTATTCTATCATCAAAAACTGCAACATCTCTTGAAAAGATCCAAAGTCCAAATCTTACCGTGATAAAAAAGTTGTATGGCTGGGGTACTCCGAATTCCCCTGGGTTCACATTGTCAACATACCAAACAAATAACATATTAAACAAAGAGTTTGTCATCAGTAGCAAGATTCCATCCAAGCTGGTCTGGTGAGGGGTCACTTTGTTCTCAACGTTGGTGACACTCCTATGTTCCATGTCTTTAGGGTAAAGTGTTGAAATCAATAATAATTAGTTCTTTATATAACTCTCTTTTTTCTTCTTATCACCTTCTTTATTCTACATATCACCTTCTTTATTCTACTAATTAACTTCTTTATTCTACATTTCTCCTTTTTTATACTACATATACTCTTCTTTATTCTACATATCACCTTCTTTATTCTAAATATACCCTTCTTTATTCTACATATAACCTTCTTTATTCTACATATCTCCTTCTTTACGCTATATATCACCTTCTTTATTTCACATATCACCTTCTTTATTTACACCTCCTCTCTGTTCCTCCCATACTCTCCACCTACAAAGCTCACCTCTCTGTTCCAGAAACAGCAAGTTGTTGAGGAAAATGTTGAATCCAACTTGGGGCACAATAGTGCCAACAGCCATGGTGATAAGTCTGCTGGTCAAGTACTCAAGGATCAGTTTGGAACTAAACCATGTGACTATAAATATTGTTGCTGACACAAAGACTGCGTTCCGAGCTGAGAGATTACAAATGATTTGATTGGTTGATTGTTGAAGATTGTTACAACAGACATTACCACAAATATTGGACAATCTTGGAATTTTCAAAAGAATTGAGCTACTTCTTTCATTAGGGAAAAGGGGGGGGGGATTGGGCGGGAAATATTTCCACATGTCATAGTTTGAATCAGACTTGTCACAGCTTGTGTCTGTCATGTCACATCATATGTTAGTCATGTCACAGCATGTGCCAGTCACAAACTATGACAAGAGTAGTTCGAATAATTTAAAACTAACACAGACTTTAAAATCAAACATGACAAAAATTATGATGGGACAAATAAATAATCTTGAAAGCACAACCTATGATGGGATCATAAAAACCTGTGCTAGCCAAAAAATGCACCAAAAACTAACAATGACAAGGCTCAAGTAAATATTACACACCAAAAACTAACAATGACAAGGCTCAAGTAAATATTACACACCAAAAACTAACAATGACAAGGCTGAAGTAAATATTACGCACCAAAAACTAACTATGAAAGGGCTAAATAACTTGTTTATGAGGATAAATATTTTGCTGTTAACTTTAGTTATTCTATTAAACACTATTCAGTAACTAAATCAACAAACCTGACACTGTCCACATTTTTTACTACATCAACCTGATCTCGCAGTAAGTGGACAAAATTACCACATGAATGTCACACCTTTTTGAATCAGGTCTTTTAAAATGCCTCGCCATTTTTAAAAAGGCTTACTGAATATTTCATAATTTTATATTTGCACGACAAGAATATTGCATAATTTTTGTATGAGCACTATATTAATATCTCATCTTCTTTTTTTAAGGCCTACTAATATCTAACCTTTTTGTATGAGGCCTACATAAATTTCCAACCTTTTTGTATGAGGCCTACATGAATATCTCACCTTTTTGTATGAAGCATGAGATGACGCAAGCAAACGTGACGTTGTTAATGACGTATAATATCAAGACAACAGAAGGCAGAAGAGGGCTACTCTTGAAGATGCTATCATCGCCACCCTTGTAGAACATGTAAAAGACGAAGGCAAGGGAGATGATCGTACCTATCTGCAGGCCGATGAGCAGCCATGACAGCCAGTACACGAGTCCACTCATGCCCATCAGCTTCATCGACTCCTAGGGATCAGAAAGGATCAAAGCACTGTTGATTGGTTTAGGCTTTGACGTGGATGGATGGGGTCAAGTATTTTAGTATATTGTGACACCTTACCTCACAATGGAAAAAACAAAAAAACCTGTCTTTCTGTCTGTCCCTCAGACTGCCTGTTTGTCTGCCAGGATTCTCATGAGCTAAATTAAACTCACTACCCCAATCAGTGGCAGAGCTGAAACTTGATAGCAAGGCCTAACTTGGGTGAATGTCAAGGGAAAAAATTGAAATGCTTTCATTTGACTTTTTTGTTTACTTACGTTGAGACCGTACAACTCAACTATTTATTGAACTTACATTACCTAAAAGCTGTCTTTATGGGCAAACAATGTCATAAAAAATGCCCACCTTCCCTACTACCTTCTCATCATGATCTCTGTGTGTTTCAACTTACTTACATGTATGAAATCTCATGAGCTGAAGTGATCTAAGGTTTTCTAATAAGCATTTTTGACCATAGGTCAATGGAGTCATGTGCTTACCTACTAACCTGAAGGCAAATGGTTCAAGTCCAAGCAAAAATAATATATATATTTAATTTATATACAATAATTTAATTAATAGAATAAAACAGAATATAATTTATAAAATATGTTTAAAAAAAATTTCTCCTGTTAAAGTTGGCTCATTGTGTCAGCGTTAGGATCGTCAACTGGTTAAAAGTTCAAATCCTGTAATTTTTTTTAATATTCCTGAGTTAGTTCTAAAAAGAAAAATTCATAGCTTTTAACAGTATATTGTTTGGTGTTATATAAGTAAAGCTGAAAAAATTAACTTGTTTATTTAAGAATTATATTTTTGTATTGGATTTTGTAACATCCGAAATCTAAATAGTAATACGTAAATATAAAATTAGAACTACATTGTATTTGATTTTCTGGATAACTGTGTGTGTGTGTCACAAAGTTTGACCAGTTAAAAATGACAACATTCTAATCCAAGGGAAATCACTAAGTAGCTGTAGACCTTACTTTGATTTTTGATTCCTTATCCTCCACTATTCCCTTGGTCGTGAAACACACCAGCCCAAAGTATAGAAGCCCCACGAAGCTCTGCCAGAATTCATGAAGGTTTTCACTGGGAGGGATCACGTGAGGAAGACTGGGCATCTGCAGAAAGCCCAGCGTTTGATAGACTGGGTTATAGAGATTCATCTCAAATGCCCAGTAAGATATGAAGGTCTGTGTGACAATAGTCTGGGCTATGGGCAAATGTAAACTATGCCCTGGGGTAAAAAATCAGGAAAACAATTTGTCAGTATAAAAATTGAAAAGAAGTTTGTGTTAAACTGGAATGACTGGTCAAAATGAATTTTGGTTAGATTCTTCTTTTTGTATGGTGAGCAATGAAGTCGCCATGATGAATGTTCCATGAATAGAAATAGTTATTTGAATTTTGATTTGACTATTTAAGATTTAATCATGGTGTGTTAGCCAGGAAGTCATGGATTGTTGGCTAGTAAGTCATGGAGTGTTGGCCAGGAAAGTCATTTTGTGTTGACCAGTAAGTCATGTTGTGTTGGCCAGTAAGTCATGTAGTGTTGGCCAGTAAGTCATGGTGTGTTAGCCAATAAGTCATGGATGACATGTGGCCAGTAAGTCATGTTGTGTTGGCCAGTAAGTCATGTAGTGTTGGCCAGTAAGTCATGTGTGTGTTGGCCACTAAGTCATGGAGTGTTGGCCAGTAGGTCATGGAGTGTTGGCCAGTAAGTCATGGAGTGTTGGCCAGTAAGTCATGTTGTGTTGGCCAGTAAGTCATGGAGTGTTGGCCAGTAAGATCATGTAGTGTTGGCCAGTAAGTCATGGATGCTGTTGGCCAGTAAGTCATGGAGCTGTTGGCCAGTAAGTCATGGAGTGTTGGCCAGTAAGTCATGGAGTGTTGGCCAGTAAGTCATGGAGTGTTGGCCAGTAAGTCATGGAGTGTTGGCCAGTAAGTCATGGAGTGTTTTCCAGTAAGTCATGGAGTGTTGGCCAGTAAGTCATGGAGTGTTGGCCAGTAAGTCATGGAGTGTTTGGCCAGTAAGTCATGGAGTGTTGGCCAGTAAGTCATGGAGTGTTGGCCAGTAAGTCATGGAGTGTTGGCCAGTAAGTCATGGAGTGTTTGCCAGTAAGTCATGGAGTGTTGGCCAGTAAGTCATGGAGTGTTTTCCAGTAAGGCATGGAGTGTTGGCCAGTAGGTCATGGAGTGTTGGCCAGTAGGTCATGGAGTGTTGGCCAGTAGGTCATGGAGTGTTTTGCCAGTAGGTCATGGAGTGTTGGCCAGTAGGTCATGGAGTGTTGGCCAGTAAGTCATGGAGTGTTGGCCAGTAAGTCATGGAGTGTTGGCCAGTAAGTCATGGAGTGTTGGCCAGTAAGTCATGGAGTGTTGGCCAGTAAGTCATGGAGTGTTGGCCAGTAAGACATGGAGTGTTGGCCAGTAAGACATGGAGTGTTGGCCAGTAAGTCATGGAGTGTTGGCCAGTAAGTCACGGAGTGTTGGCCAGTAAGTCATGGAGTGTTTTCCAGTAAGTCATGGAGTGTTGGCCAGTAAGTCATGGAGTGTTTTCCAGTAAGGCATGGAGTGTTGGCCAGTAGGTCATGGAGTGTTGGCCAGTAGGTCATGGAGTTTTGGCAGTAGGTCATGGAGTGTTGGCCAGTAAGTCATGGAGTGTTGGCCAGTAGGTCATGGAGTGTTGGCCAGTAAGTCATGGAGTGTTGTCAAGTAAGGCATGTTGTGTTGGCCACTAAGTCATGGAGTGTTGTCCAGTAAGGCATGGAGTGTTGGCCAGTAAGTCATGGAGTGCTATGGATTGAAAATAGGAAATGGTACTTTTTCCTGTGTGTACTTTAATTTTTTTTTGCACTGGCATATGTAAATCTTACATCTATGTTTCTTGTGTTTTGAGTAACTTTGAGTTATGTGGACTACTAAAATATTATCTCGTATTTCTGTCATATGACCAGGGCCGAGCCAAGGGTAAAAAATGTGAAGGACTGTTTATTTTAATTGTGTTGTTCCATTTTGACCAAATAGTAAACAAAAAAAGATTTCAAATCTTAAAATTTTGTAATGGACACCTTCAATAAGTCATGGATATGATAGTTTTGTTTCACTTTAAAGTTTCTAAGTTTTTACAGACACTGTTATTCTTATGAAAATGGTGAGTTCTAGTTCTGCTCTCTGTTATTAGCGAAACTTTAAAACTAAGCATGGAAAATATGATTGTTAAAAAAATATTTTTATTTTTAAAAAATCGACAACTTTTTACAAACCTATTAAAAAATCTCACCCGAAACTGCTTCATATTTTACTTTCGTTTCATAACTATATTCAGCAACGATTTCAAATTTGAGATGCTTAGGCACCATGTTTGGGTCTTCAAAGAAAAGTTTCACAATGATTAAGTCATCTTCATTGACATACGGGTATTTCATTTTGAACTGTTCCAGGGACAGAACCCGATTTCCTGGAAGTAAGTAAGTCATGGACATTATGATTCAGGTTCAGGATGATGCAACCATACACTTGGAGAGGAGGGGGGGTTGGTTAAACCAAACCTTGTGACATCATCATTGACCAAAAAAAAAGAATTACAATATTAGCAATTGGCAATGAATAAACACCCAGGTAGGCGATCGAAAATAAAATCTAACTACGTCATTGATGCTATAACAAACAACTTCACACCTGGCTGTACCAAATCCATCCATTTAATTGGTATTTGTAAGAATTCCATTTGGCATTAAGTAATTAAATTATTGCGATTGTTTGAAATCATGTGTCTTTGAATTTATGTGTGCTTGTAAGTTCATGTATATGTAAATGTGTGTGTGGGAGTGCCTGCATGGTTTTGTATAGGTCTGACTTTCGTTTTTGTTGAATTAAAAGTTGATTACTAAAAGTTGTTTACTAAAAGTGTTAAGTAAAAGTTTTTTTTTGTAACTTGAAGTTGTTAACTAAAATTTCTATACTAAAAGTAATTTACTAAAAGTTGTAGAGGAAACCCAACACATACAATGCTTACCTGGGCCGAACAGTTTTGATGCTGCAGCAGATTCTGGCATGTATGTCATGTTCCTTGTCATCATTGACAAAATTTCTTGCTCAAAAACCTCTTCTTCTGTTTTAATGACATCAGCATGCTCGTTTAAAAATGCTACGAAAATGCAGATAAAGATTGGGAATGCTGGTGAGTAGAAAAGGAAGGCCATTTGGGAACAAGTATCACCTCCTGTTTAATCAGAGATAAAGCTAAAGACAAGACAAATCGAATCCACGGTGACAATGATTTCATTCAGTGGTATGCATGAGGAATGACAATGTAGTAATTATTTTTCTATATCATATCGCCATTTTAAATTATCATACATGTTCTTACCAGCCATCTTCCATGAGCCTTTATTTATTGGTTTAATTTGTAAAAATTTACAATACCTGTTAAATGTCGTAAACAAAATTTTTATAACCCTGTGTCAACTATGATGTAACCATTGGTTTTGATTTCATTAACTCCTCGCAACTAGTTTATCTAGTTGTTCTTTTTAGTTTTTATCTCTTGGGTTATTTACTTGTTTTATAAGATTCTGAAATGTCGCTTTTTTCATGCCTATTTTCATTTATCATCGTCTCACTATTTTGAAAGAAGAGGACCATGGCCAAATAAGAGGTGAGCTCATTAATATACAGGGATAACATCAGATCAAATAATTTATACAAATTTCTTTCCACCGAGGATGTCTGTTCACCAACTTTGCTTCAGAGACATAATCACTGCAAATTAACATGCACAAATTTTTTGAAAAAATAAATAATTTATTGTTGTATTAATTAGGTGACGCTTCTTCTGG
Organism: Ampullaceana balthica; assembly: GCA_944989445.1. Lineage (NCBI taxonomy): Eukaryota > Metazoa > Mollusca > Gastropoda > Lymnaeidae > Ampullaceana > Ampullaceana balthica. Next base: position 43,711 of record CALYLW010001448.1, read on the forward strand.
ATGTTGGGACACATCCATACCCCCACCTCCAGCTTATCCATAGGCCCCTATCACCAACAAGATCTCAGAGTTTTTAGCAGATGTGAACATTCTGAGAAAATATATCTATATTGACAAATTAAAAGGGAAAAATTACAATAGTGGGAAGGTTTCTCAGGGAAATAAGTTCTTATCTTATCTATACAGACGCTCCTTCTATGCAGAAGATAATTGCGTCGACAGACCATGACAGATGATCTGTTTGCAAGTGATGCAGCGTTCACAGGCCACGGCTTTGTGGGTTCCACGCATTACCCAGCCGCCTAACTAGTGTTAGGTACCCATTCGGAGCTGGGTGACTCAGGGACGCCCTATGCCCCGGGAACAAATCCTTACCTTCACATGGATTCGAACCCGTGACCATCGGTACGCCATTTGAGCGCGCTACCCCTCGACCACCGCGTCCCAAGTTCTTCTAGCAAGTCATCTAGCCAAATTATCTACAGACCCCCATAACCAGATTGTTCTTTCAGGATCAATGTAAATATAGACTCCATGACAAGTTGGATATTTTCAGGATTGGGTGATAATTAACTAACGACTGCAGTGTCAGATTTCTATTTTAGGAGTAACCACAAACTCCAGGGACAGATTTCTATTTCAGTATTAACAACGGACTGTAGGCAATGTTCCCTTTGAGATTCGTTGGTCGGTGTGCAAATTAAAAAACGAGTGTGCAAAGTTGCACGGCATCCATTTTTTAAAACAATATTTTACAAAATTTGCTGTGCGGTAATTATGAACTGCTGCGTGGCGTCTGTCATATATCTGCGTGGCCACGCAGCTTAAAGGGAACATTGAATGTAGGGACTGATTTCTATTTCAGGATTAACTACAGACTACAGGGACAGATTCTATTTCAGGTTTAACTACAGGCCTGAGACTAGGTTGATAAGGACTAACCCAGTTCCACAAAGAAGGAAGCCAAGTTCCGTAATCGAAGTAAGGTGTTTTTGACTTGCAAGGCGTACAGCTGAGCAACGAGCTGCGACATGGTGACTTCTCATTTTTCCACAAGATAATGGCAGATCTCTTGAATCATTGTTTCTATGAGATAGTACACAGAAGACAAAATTAAATCGGCCAACATTCTAACAGATAAAGGAATAAATGGCTAAGATAATATTGTTAAGCACTGAATGAAATTTCTGTATCTGTGTAATTGTAAGTATTCTGGCACAATTAAAAATAAAAATGAAGTCGCTGTATGGTTAAAACATAAAATGAGAGGAAATTACTATTAGATTTAATTTGAAATAACATATAACTTATTGCAGATTTGATGTGGAATCAATCACGCTTTTCTTGATTTAAATAAGTCGTAATTGAATTACCGGAACATTATATGATGTGTCATTAGATAATGTTCTAAGAACAAAGAAAGCAGTTTCACAATTCTGTACTACTCGACGGCATCACTAACATTTTCAGACACTATTTTGATTTTGATTAACAAACCGAAAACTTATGTAATAAATGCCAATTAACTAGCACTGAATGGACTATTTACCAAGAATATCTCTACTCCCTTACAATATCTTGCCTTCATTTTCCCTTCAATCATGTAACCACTCCTACAGTTTACATTTAATGCGCTAATGCCATCTATTGTGAATTTATACCACCACAAAATAGAAATGATCATTATCTTAATTTCTTATTTTTTACAATCCAGATGTCCCATTTTATAGCCTATAGAATATTATTGCGTTATACACATATCCATGCTTTTGTAGCTATTCTTGCATTTTTAATTTTTCTTCAAGTTTTAAAAGTTTATGGTATATTAGTATTGGTTTTCCTGGCTTTTTCAGGCAACACATTACTACACACGCAAATGCCTGTTTTTGCATAAGGAGCAAGGAAGGAGATTTTGTCTCTATGCCTATAGCCAATTTAATGCTTCATGTATTATTAATAACTTGCTCTTTGTTCTGCTATCATCTAGAGTTTCTAGATTTAGTGATTTAACTAATGGAGTTAATATCTATCTGTATCTGTGTAATACATCCCTATTCTTATTTAAAAATGTGAATTTTTGTTATCAGGAGCTATTGACACATATTATGTTTTATTCTCCCTATTACTATTATTATCTAATGCTGTGATAAGATTCTTTTTATAAATGTCTATATTATTATTATACCATCACTTCAATTATTTCAGCTCACTAACAAATGTGACATTTCAAAAATTAACAACAGAAAATTTTTAAACAAGACTGACAAGAGCTTAATAGAGCAAGTGAACAACTCACATAATTTAACCGCCCCCACCTCTAAAAAGAAAATAAATTAAAAAATAAACAACAATAAAAATTCAATAATTTGTAGGCTAATACTAATTCATAGTCATAATCAATTCAATGATAATCATAGAGCCATAATTCAAATCAAAAACTAAAACTAAGTACTAAGAGACATTAATGAAGAAACACCAAGTCTTTCTATCTATCATTTGTAGAATATCATACAGAATAGGCAGGACTGCTATAAATTAATAAATCTTTTTGTGTGTTGATAATGATAATTGTTAAATTCCATTCCATTAATAATGCCATTATCATTCATTATGACAATGATTATTATGTTAACCAAATGTGTGACATATTTTAACTATCTGCCCTATTTTTCTCACCAACTTCTTAATTTTTATTACAAATTAATAAAATGAAATCAAGATATTCTACTTTATATCTTTACTATATTATATCATATGAATATGGAGTTAATACTTTGTATCAATAGGAAATAAAAATGTGAGAATAGTAAATTGTGTCAATAGCAAATTAACTGAAATTTCGCTGATGTTAGCTAAAATAATAATACAATATATAATTTTGTTGTTTCAAAAAATAAAGTTTGGGCATTTGGATGTTGACAGTATGTTGTAATTGTACGTGAAGTAAAGTGAAACATTAACATTGAGATGGTGAATCATGTCGAAATATAACAAAACGTAGTAATGATTTAGTAATCTGTCGTACAAGCTTCAACTTCCTGTTCTTTCAATCGCTCACAATGAATGTCAACTCTTAGTATCTATAAATTCAAGTCAATCAAAGCTTGTGCCAACTGATATCATAAATTTAAATGCAGGCGACGCACTCCACTGCGCTTTAGTTCGCACCAAAATATTTTTACAAAATTAAAAAAAAGAATTCCAGAGGGACGTTCAATTATAGTTATTTTCGGTGCAGTATTTTATTTACAGACTTTATTTTTGCATTTTTGGGCGGTGCGCTTTCAAAATTCTTTTGTTGTCCAAATATGGTTCGCAAATTTTCGCGCAAGCCTTTTAAATACGACTGTGTTAATTTCTTTAACTAATTAAATTTTCATGATTCTACAATTATTAAACACACCCAGGAATTAGTGAATTTTATGAGAAAAGCAATGCATCAAGAAAAAAAAATCACGTGTAAAATTAAAATAAAGTATGATGTAATTTAAAAAAATTTTAATTAAAAAAATATTTTACACCCCTCCCCCCACTGATATACAGTCAATTATTTTTAAAAAATCGATTTAAACCAAGAGTGTTTCATTTTTAAATAATAAAATTTGATATCTCCTTAATATGAGTTATTTACTGATGATTAAATCAGATTATAGTTTGCTCTCTAACCAAAAGGAAGTTTTGGATCTAAAAATGTATGGGCATGGGACCTGAGATTCTAAAGTACATGTAGTTAATTTTTTAAAAAAATTTGAAGTGGTGAATTTTGTCAAATGCTTTTGAGAAGTCTAGTTATATTGTATCTATTCGATTACATATTATTATCTAAGCCTTTTGATAGATCATCTATTAGACCTATTAATTGTGTGTCACATGATTCTATTTTTCCTAAAGCTGTGTTGATGTGGACATTGGACATTATGTCTAGGTGATTAACTATTCAGACTATTCTGGGGCCGTCCATAAAGTACGTCACGCTCCAGAGGGGGGGAGGGGGTGTTAGAAAGTGTGACAGGGGGGAGGTGGGGGTTCCGGCCATGTGTGACGTCACGCTGTTTTATATTAAATTTTGATTATTTTGTTAATAAAAAACAACATTTTCGGTCGAAAGTGTGACGTACTTTAGGGGGGGGGGCCGAGATATGTGACAATTTGTGACAGGGGGGGAGTTAAAAATGGTCAAAAATAGCGTGACGTACTTTATGGACGGCCACTCTTCTATATAGTATATATGTTCTAATAATTTACAGGCAATACTAGTAAGTGAAACAGGTCTGTAATTACCATGATCTTATTTATCTTCTTTTTTAATGAGGTAAGTTACATTAGCTAGTTTCCAATCCTAGGACACTTTACCCTGGTTTAGAGCGGCTTGAAAAAGTACACCAACTATCTGAGTTCTTTTAGTAACCTTGCTGGCTATTCATGCATTGTTTACTTGAAAGTTTTTTAGAATTTTATTTATGCCTCTTTCATCTACATTTATATTACCTATTACTTATGTTTTATTTAAGTTTATTAAAACTTCCTTGTTACCTTAGGCCAGTGATGGCGTACCTTTTTGGGGTCGTGTGCCCAAAATTCAACCTAAACCCACTTATTGTATTTATATAGTAAAGTGCCAATACTCCTTTGAAACCTGAAAATGAGGGTTTGGCTGGGCTGTTTTGATAAGGAAATAATATTTTAGTCGCATGCCGACTGATGAGGCTCTGTGTGCCGACCGTGGCACACGTGCCATAGGTTCGCCATCACTGTCTTAGGCTAAAAATGCTGATGCAAAATATGTGTTGAAGATGTTAGCTTTGGTCTCAATAGTATCATAGGTTTTATTATTTGGGCCTTTTAGTGTGGGTTTTCCAGTGTGTTCCATATTTTTAGCTTTATTAAAGGACTAAAAAAATAAGTTTTTGTTGTTGTCTTTAGAAATTGCATTGTTACATATTCATTTTGGAGATTTTGACTAAGTTTTTGTGTCAAGTGTTTAATTTTTTAAGTATCTTTTATGTATCATTTTTACATTGGTAGCTGTACATTTCTTATGCTTTTTGGTTGAAAGGACTTGAGACCTAGCAAGTTAAAAAAAATAAAAAATCTTTTTTAAATGAAGAAAAAATTATTACTCAACTATTTAAATTATAATATTCTAGTACTCATTATTATAATTTTGTTAAATTTCGATTAAAATCTAGGCTTTGTTGCTGTTTGTATTTAGATTGTTTTGTTCTATGCTTTTAAAATTTCTTGAATCACATTTGCACAAATTTTTGTTTATTAAATCATGAATGAAATAAAAAACCAACTGAAAAAAAACCCACCATTTATAAATAATAATTATAGATAAAATTATCTTAAATAAAAATAAACTTCTATGATCTATCTTAAAATATATTTTGCTTAACAACTAATTTTGTTTATCAAACTGTTGACGAATATTTTATTTAAATATCAAACCAGGAATATTGCATGTATATTTGTGTTTTTAAAGATCTATATAGTGCAACTGATTAAAATTGAACAGTGAGTTCATAGCTTAAACTTCTGATGTGTTCCCTCCTTACTTAAATCTCTGTTTATTTTCCTTTGCTGTTTAAATATATCACTTAAAAATTGCACACCAAAAGCAGTTTACTTCACTTATGTATGCCCTCTTAACATAGTAGTAACCACAAACAGAGGAAAAACTTGTTATCAAAATTTAATACAAGAAAAGCAATCAACATATTTATATTATAAAGTACATGTACATACAATTGTGATGATTAAGCTGAAACAAAAATGTTTTTTCCTGCCTTACTCATTGTTCAGAGGAACATGTAAATGTCATGAGACAAAATCAAAAGATGAATGATTCTTTAACATTTCATGAAATAAAAAAAATCAAATTCAATATACATTGATCATCAACATTCCTGGTCAAAATAAATGTTTCCTTGTGAGCCTGAGAGAACAGTAAAGAGCTTAGAAGAAGAACTAAAAATACCAAATAAAAACTTTGTCAAGTGGACATTTTTGACAGGGGAACTAAAAGGATTAATGAATTTAATGATGTAGAATTTGACAAGATGGAATGATTAATCTTTTTATTTTTACTAAAATTATCAAAGTTATTCCTAAATTATCTAGAAAAACTTGAGATGGAGCACAATCACATTAAATTATGAAGATGTACTCTGAAGGAAAATGTATCCATTAGTTTTTCTTATTGTTGTCTGAGTGAGATGAAAATTCATAAGAATGGTTAGAATGGATTATAGGCATGGATGATCGCGATGTATTTTGTTACTGCTTGTGCACTTGTGGCTAAAATGATGAATAAGCAACTTTTACAATCATTATTCCAAGTTTTCACAAAGAGCAGAAAGTTTTAGTTACTTGGACCTATGTTCATTAATTTTCATTTCCTTAGCAATTAACATGAAATAATTTTAAAAAGCACCAGATGACATTTAAACATATTTTCCCCATGAAAACCTTTGTACACATCTGTAAACTACACAAGATAGTTTTAAAATGAGCTTTGATTAGCAACATAATCAAAATATTTGACAATTATTAAAATAATTACATGTACTTAAATTCTACATGAAAAAAAGCTAGTCCATACAAGCCACTAGAAGAAGCCTATTGCACATCCAATGCAGCTTAAAACAGAAACATAGTGATTTTAAATCAAAACAGAGTAACTATGAACACAGCAACTATGGATTTGTATGTTACAACTAGCAACAAAGCCCATCCAATGACGGGATTAAGTGTAGGGTGACCTGTGAAGTTCATAACATCACAACATTACCCACCCCTGTCTTTCCAGAGACCCTACCCCCCCCCCTACACCGCGGTCTGTCCAGAGTTACAAAAAATAACCCGTAAAAACGAAGTTTTTGACTACAAATCCCAATGCGCACAGCTCAAAATAAACTCTTGGAAAAAAAAACTGCACCAAAAATAACTAGTTTTTAACGTCGTACAATATGTAAATGAGGTTTAATTTTTCTCCACCAGTGATTGGCTGTAGAGTCTGTAGGAGTTTGAGGGACCAATCGCTATGGATGACCGCACAGAAAATTGCCTTTTATTATATAGGATTGTCTTTAGTTCATAAATTAAAAAAAAATAAAAAGATGCAGTAGAAGATACTGCCTGTATTTTCTAAAGAACATTTTATTTTTTATACAAAATAAGAATCCTCGCAAGCATCAGTTCTTTTGATATGTATTACCATGCATAGTGTTAAGGTACCATCTATTTATAAGTATATTCTCCCTCCCAATTTCGACTTTTCAAAGAATGTTATTTGAAACCAAAGAGCTAAAATTTAAGGAAAGTTTTTAAATTTGCAGCAGTACGTTAAAACTATTGTGACCTCAAAAGCAATTGCTGAATAATAACATAATAAACAGAAGAGTCTTAGAATTAACTGGATGTTAAAATAAATTAATATTAGAGATCTGCGTTTGGTTTACGGAAACTATGCATTCTTTGTTGAGCTTTATGACTATAGTTACAATCCAGGCCAAACAATTCACACAAAAAAATTAGTGAATGGTCACAGATGAGATGAATCTGTCACATATTTGTCTGTCACACAAAAGCACCAGTTCAGATTCTTAAAATTATCTATATCAAAGTTTTCATATGTCACAGAAGATTACATGTAATCAGTGTTAGATATTTTCCCACTTCTGTTAATAGGGGTTAGAGGAAAAAACAAACACTATTTTACAAACCAAAAAAACAACACATTATTTACTTCTGTTTTAAATAAAAAAATTAAATAGGTTTCTAACAATCACAATATTATAATTTGTTATGCCCCTGTCATTGTCAGTGTTTGGACAACATAACATAACTTCAACTGACCTACAGTGACACAACTCACATTTTCCTGTTCAGTTGTTTTCTAACATTTTTTTCCCTATATTACATTGTTCACACTATTAATATTAAGATGGTGAGTAATTATTTGGCAATGACCCAAGAAGCCAAGAGGCTGATGGTACACATGTGATGTAAACATTACAGACACAATCAGCATAAAGATCAACTTGACTGATAAAAACAAAAAATAAAGCCCGTAATAATCTAATTTCAGTGTTAAACATGCTTCTCATATATCAATTTCATACACAATTTTATTTCAGAAATGAAACTCTTCAGTAGCAATCAACTACACAAGAATCTGCATAGGAAATGGGCTAAGAATAATATAACTATTATAAGTAATAAAAAGAAAAACAATACAACATTATTATCACTGCTAATCCTGTAGATTTCCTTTACTAAACTATTCAAATATAAAATTTGTTTGGTATAAAGTAACTTAAAAAATTAATATAATTTGACACTATTTTCACACCTCTAAGAGACTAGCGCAACTGAAATTTCAAAATTCTCCAGTTTCTCTACCTAAAGCATCAACAAAAACAACAACAAACAATCACATTAATTCAAGCCAAGTAATAACACTGTCAACAAGAGAATACTGATACTGATCCATCCACCAGAGCATTAAGTCATTGGGTGATATCCACTAGAATATTAAGTCACTGAGTGACCAGTTCATTTACAGAAAATGCTGGTGGATGACAAATGTCCCAGAAGGAAGAGCATCCTCATCTGTTCCTGTGGGAGTGCTGGAACTGGAGTCCTTAGATCTGACGGTAATGGTGGACATGGAAGAAGCTGGCAAACAATTTAATGGAACAGCTGAGGATTGGGTCTCATCAGCCGAGTGAGTGTACACAATTATTTTACCAGACGACCCATGGCTGAGAACAAATGAAGGTGCAGATGTTGTTCCTGGTTTAACGGCTGTTGTGGTTTTCAGGGAGGGGACAGAAGATGTCTTGGCCTGGGTAGTGTCTGGTTTTGGTGTTGAACTTATTGTAAAAACAGGAACCACCTGTGATGTGGTTCCAGATACTGTGCTTGATTTTGCAATCTGCACGGATGTGGTGCCTTGTGTGCGCTTATCTCCCTGGGAGTTACTGCTATGGGCAGATATGTTTGATGCTGCCTTCTGTGTAGGGGTAGACGATGAACTCATGGAGTCCCCCAGTTTTTTGAGTTTCATCAATGACTTTGCTAACTGATCTGAAAGAGCATGTGAACTGTCGATTTCCTTTTGTTTTTGAGGTAAATTTACAGGCGGAGAAATAATGTTGTCTCCCATTTTCTTATACTTTAATAATGACTTAGTCACTTGGTGGGACAGAGCTGAAGGATTTTCCCCAGAGGAATGTCGTTGCTTTTGAGAGATATTATCTTGGACAAGAGTATCTTTGGAAGTCTTTTCTACAGCTTTGGTTGGTCCAACTGTGGTGGTTATGAAATACTTGACAGGTGGTTTTGTTGGAGGAGAGCTTTTGTTGTCATTGACGATGTATCCCCCCATGGACTTACGGTGTGCCAAAGATTGAGGGCTCAGAATAAAATCAGTGCTAACGACAGGTGGACTTTGAGAAGAACTGGACTGAACAGTTGAATATTGTTGTGTGATGATTCTCGCCCTGACAGGCTGACCATCATGAGAAGATGCAGACTTGCCACATTGGTCTTCTGCAATGTGGACTATTCTAAAACTTCTTGCACTATCGGTTTCGCTGTTCCTCTCGGATGAGGTCGAATCACGTCTCATTTTCTCAAAAATGTTCCTAGATCTGGCAGCATCGTCTTGAATACTTGATTCGGATGCATCTTCCCATTCTTGGGTGTCGGCTACAACTGAAACAGGTTTCTTCCCCTGTAAAGTTTCATCCATTTGTTTGTTAACTGTTGTTAATGTCATGGAAGCTCTTCCTCTCCCTGCACCAACTTTTCCCCTTATCTTGACTTTTGATGGACCAAATGGGCTGATGTCATACGTTCTGGGGGAGTTCCTAGTTGATATGTTGAACGGCTGATTTTTTCGTGCCCTTGATTTTAAAGATCCCCCTGATTTGGAGGATACAGTTGAGCTTAAAGGCAATGAATAGACTTTCTTTGATTCAATGAGTTCACAATCTAAAACCGACTGTTTGGTTGGTTGATTGTCTGAGGTGCCGCCGACGCTTTTGTCCCACACTCTCTCGGGGAGCCTCGGTATTTTTCTTACTGTAGGCCTGGCATAAATATTGTCAGTGTTTTCTGACTTTTGATTACCATGAGCTGCTTTCTCTTTCTTCAAGCTCTTCCCTTTAACTAGATCAACAATGAGCGAGTTGATTGCCTGGCCACGCCTGTGGGTAACAATTTGATGTTTACGTAAGATGTGTGTGGAGCATTCAGACTTGTCGTAGCTTTTATACTTGCACAGTTTACACTTGAATCGGGACCATTTAAAGTGCTGCCTGATGACATGCCTGCGAAGATTGCTCAGTTGGGTAAAAACTTCTCCGCAGGACAAGCATTTTATTTTTTCGGCATCAATTATTTTAGTTAATTTTGAAAAATCGTAACATTTCACTGCACGACTTTTTGAGGTCTTTTCTTTCCAAACATAAATTCTGTTTGTGACCACACGGCTTTGTCCCTTTACCATGTCCCCCTCTTCATCATTGTCTATTCTCCTAGTGAGCTCTTTTGCTTTTCTTCCATCTTTCTTGGAGGAGACATCTTGTTTTGGTTCTCTCTGTGTTTTGTTAGAGAGTTGCTGTGCTTTGGATAATCCTGTAGCCAAGCTATCCCTTTTTTTAACATTGTCTGATGATTTATCAGCTAAGCGTGGCTTTTTCGTAGGGACATCACTTCGATAGTGTTGGTGAATTTTTGACAGCATTTCTTTAGCATCTATACTTCTGGAAGGAACTTTTCTTTTTCTTCTAGGCCTCTCTGACAAAGCTGTGGCAGGTACTACAGAAGAAACTTCTTTGTCCTGGTTGACAATAGACTTTATGTCATCCTTTGGTGTATCTGAGTCATGGGATTGAAACCAAATTTCCTCATTTGGTGTCAAATTATTAGTCTCAAGATCTTCAACATCATTTTCCAACACATTTTTATCATTGCCTGAATCTCCCAATGATAGGTTTATCTGATGAGAGTTCACAGATTTTCCTTCTGATTTCAGTATTAGATTTGTATCCTTGTCTAACAATAATGGAGGTTCCATTTTTTCTAACTGATGGGGTGGCGAAGTTTTCATTTCTGTGATATTTTCTGATCCCGCAGCTGTGACTGCTGGGTTTGTGGCTTTTCTTTGTGAGTTAAAATCCGTTGCCTGGTTGGTGGAGGAGACTGGTGATAGGGTGCTCTGAGGAGAGGAGTCGGTGGGGAGTTCATCTTTGGATTTTTGTAGGGAGCTACAAGGGAAGCTCTGATGTCTTGGGGCAAAATAAGTCTTTTGAGGACACCCCGAGACCTGTTTGACATCACTGCGAACAAAGGATCCTCTGTCCGCTTTTGTAATAAGTATATCAGACAAGCGCTTCTTTTTAATATTCGTGACAGTGTAGGAAGTCTTGTTTGCCATCAGCTTTGCCACAGATTTATTTGGGCTGCTTTTTTCATGAGGCAAAATTCCATTTGTTTTTGTTGGTCTATGAGGGCTGCTTGTGCCTGGTTCCTGAGCGGTGAGAGTTAAGTTATGTTTAGCAGGTGATCGTGTTGCCATGGCCTCTGTGGAACATGGTGTCAACTGGCTTCCTAGTTTAACTGGTGACTTTACAACCTTGGTCACGGCATGTTGCAAGGCATCTCTCCCATATTTTGAGGAAACAACTCGACGTGATCGTGAATTTCCTCTCTCCATGTTGCTCTGGGTTCTTTCAACAGATGAATCCCTTTTGGCTTTGACTGTGTCTTTTCTTTCTTGGCTTTGATTTCTTGTTCTGGGAGAGAGATCTCTGTCAGCACTTGCAGATCTCAATGTGTCACCAGTCTGAGGTGAGACCACAGATGGTGGTTTATCATCATTCTCTTCTGGGACATCTTTCTTCTTACTTCTTGTGCCAATACCTTTACCTTCAACTATTTTAGTGGAATGGAAAGAATTGCTCAATCGCTTGGGCTTGACCATTAAGTCCTTAGAATTGTTCTCACTAACATTAGATTTGCCATTATTATGTCTGTCATCTTGGTCTTTCACAGAGCTTGTATCAGCTTGGCAGATTTTGATGTGATTTTCGTAACTTATTTTCCTGCCAAAAGAGCGTTGGCACTTTGAGCAAACACGTGAGACTTCTGATCCATCTTCTGATTTGACAGATGATGGAGCTGGGCTGGGAAGAGCTGAGACTGTGATCCCTGATGAATCTGATCCAGTTGAAACATTAAGTGGCACCTTTTTGCTGTCCTTTTCATCAGATTGTTTGCCTTTACCAGGCTGCTTACAAGGTTCGTTCTCCACATTGGCTGTGGGGTCTACTTGTGAACCTCCCATATTTTTACATGAATGCTTATCCTCTTTGCTTTTAATCCTTGCTACTTGACCTTCGCTAGTAGAACTGCTGACTGCGTCTGAGATGGCCAAGCTACATCTGATTCTACGACGTGAGTCACGCCTCTCATTAAGTTCATTACTCTGCCTGGGTGGCGGAGCTGGCTTAGTAACAGCTTTATCCCTCAGCATTTGACGCATACCATCAATCTCTTCAGCTGTTTTAGAATGGTTGTTAAACAAATGTCGAGTTATGCCAAAGAAGTAATAAAACGCACTAGAGCAATATGGGCACTGGTAGAAGATCCTTTTGGGAGAATGGTGAATACTATTATGAAAATTTAAACTTCTCCTGCTGGAAAATATTGAGTTGCATCTCCCGCATGTTAGTGAGTTTTTTGACACACGCACACGAGAGCTCATTTTCACAAGATCTTTGGCCATCTCTGTTGAATTGGTCTTGGCAGTGGCAGCTTGTGCCTTGTTTCCTCTTCGCTTGACTATTGCTTTATCAGCAATTTTTGGTACTTCAACCCCTTTCTTGGTGTGAGCTTTGTTTTCTTCTTTTGCCAGAAGGGATTGAAAATTTTGCCTTGCCAATGCACTTAAATCAATGCGGTGAGCACCATCCTGATCATCTTTACTACCAGTATTTTCAGCTTTTATATGTACATCCTTTGCAACAGCTACTTGATCACATTTACCTCCTGTAGTTTCAACTTTTGCTGCCACGTCCTTTGTAACAACTAACTGATCATCTTTACTGCCAGTTGCATTTCCTGTCTTAGGTTTTCCTTTAATGTGATTGTGTGAAGGTTCCTGTGAGGCGGCCTTCTGTTTAACCTTATGCTGAATCTCTTTCAGTTGTTCCATCAAGAGTTTTTGTGGTTCGGTGGCATGCTTCTCCTGTTTGTTAGGTTTACGAGAGTGTCTTGGGGAACGTGAGCCAGCTGAGGTGCTAAGCTTTTCTGAAGTTTTTCTGGCTTTGGCTGGCATTGAAGCATCTGGTCTGCTTGGTTCTAGACTGGAAGGCAATGCCGTGCCACTGGAGTTCTGCTGTTGTAGTCTCTCATGTATGTTCACTGAGGTTGAAGTGACATCCATAAAGACTGCATTTTTGTTGGTGGGAATAGCTGTGGTTCTAATTGTGGCTATCTTCATCCCTTCTTTTTGACTCTGAAGTTTTTCAGCTGCTTCTGTATAAACTTTATAAGCAAGAGATTTACCCAGCTCACCAGATTGTATACGCTGTATTGTTTCATTCAGAGTTGGTTTAGGTTGCTTCACCTGTTTTGATGCTGCATCTTTGTTACATTTACCAGTTTCTTCTGTGTCTTCTGGAGCTTGGGGATGGATAACCACAACCTTTTCCTCTGGTAGACTAGCTATTGTCACATGTCTATTTTCTAAAGATGATTTGGTGCAAAATGCACGTTTGTGTGAGATAAAGTTTGGTAAATCTCGAAACAATGCCCGACAAACTTTACATTCAAAAATAAGATCACATTCATCTAGCAAAAGACACCTAAGCTCTGGACTGCCGTAGTGTACACTCTTCAAAACTTGTTCGATTGGCTTTCCGCTGATTTGAATGGGATTTCGTATCAGAGAAATATCAGGACCATTTAAATCTGGGTCTTTTGATTTATTTGCCATTTTGTTATCTGAGAAAAAAAAATCACATAAAAAAAGTTTTTTAAACAATCCATTTTATTTATTTGAAACATATTTCTGAAAAACATTTTTTCCAAAGCTGTCATATTGTACATCATCATAAATATGCGTTACCAATGAAATGTGTATCCTGATTTTATAAAGGTATTTATTATAAAGAATGGGTCAATTATATTTTTTAAGTTACTACCTTAATGGACAGACATTAGTAAACCAAAGCTATCCTTTTTAGCCTATCAGAGCCTATCTCTATCAAGTTTAAATTTAAAATTAACTTCATAATGAACTACTACAGTACAGACTACATTAGTATTTTTAATTAAATATAAGAATAAGAACTAATATTGATTAATGGCAAAATACTCTAGATTAACCAATCTGGTAGCATATATTACATTATCTTATCTTATCTGTTTACAGACGCTCCTTCTATACAGAAGATTATTGCGTCCTATGCTTATCTATGTTTGTGTTTAGTCCTGCATTTTTATTAGACATTTAAATGTTGATAAAGTGTTGGTTTTCCTGGTTTCTTCAGGCAACCCATTCCACGCCCGAATTCCGGACGGGAAGAACGAAAATTTGTATGTGTTTGTTCTTGTATACGGAATAAGAAAGGTGTTTTTAGCCTTATGTCTATCTGAGGGTTGTATTAATTTAATACTAATTACTAATACTCAATACATAGTTCAAAAGAAACCACCAAAATATTAATATGATTTTGATTTGTCATGTTTAAAAGTAGTAAAACTAACCAGTTACAAGTGCATACAGTGTTGTGAGGCCTTTGCAGTTCAAAAGAATGTCAAAAAGAAACTTGACTGAATCCTCTATCACACTATGTTGTTCAGACCTGGACCACCTGACTCTTTGGTCACCTGCTTAGCACTTTCACTTTTAATTGTAAGTTGTGGTAGAAATATTCATGATGGTGGCATCATAATCATATCTGAAACATAAAGATGAAAATCTAAAGAGAAAAAAAAATTTGAAAGTAAAATGGGAAAAAATAAAATTATATTAAATCAATATATTTTTGCCATACGAACCTATGTGAGTCTGTCACAACTGACTTGATAGCATTTAAGTTGAATTATTGCTAATACTAGTAAACTGGCGACAGCGAGGACGATTTTTCCTTGCACAATATAGAAGCCCTAACATCATGAGTTTTTAAAAAATCGTTGTTACAGGTCAAACCATATGACAAAATTATAAATCTATACTGTACATTTTATCTTAATACTCACTTAATATATACATATTCGGGGTCTAATGCACAAAACTTTTAATTTATTTTGTGTGTTTCAGTCTTGATCGACCATTCTCCTACATCACTGTAGTAGACCTACCATGTTAACAATGCATTGTGGGACCTAGAAAATATCCGGGTAACTTGAACATGGCGCCGCGATGATCTAACATCTAAGCGTCCTTCACAACATTTGAAGCCTTTATTCAATACAATACCACACTATACTGGATTTCAAATTAAAAAAAACAAACAAAAATGGAACCTAGGGTCCCCATGCAACCAT
This sequence comes from Ampullaceana balthica, assembly GCA_944989445.1. NCBI lineage: Eukaryota > Metazoa > Mollusca > Gastropoda > Lymnaeidae > Ampullaceana > Ampullaceana balthica. Next base: position 59,278 of record CALYLW010001448.1, read on the forward strand.
TCGGCTCTACTGCGCGAAGAAACAAAGCTAAAAGACATGAACGGTGTGCCAGCACATCTGCCTCAACTTATCGAACTCGACTAATATCCCCTAGCCATAACACTCATTTGGTAGGGTAAACCATTTTAGTAAACTATATTCACTTACCTTTGACTTATCCACTGTGATTAAGAAGCTAGGCAGGCTACATTCACCCCCCCCCGTTATAATTAGTTTTTGGAATTAAACGTTATTTTTCAGTCTTTGGACAAATTGATTTAACAGTGCTGACTTGACTTCATGCTCATTGACTCATTATTGTCATGGGAGGCATTATTCTATCAATGACATGGTCAAGCTTAGTAATATTAGTAATAAGTTATGGTAGACCTTTAATTTTATGCTCCTCCTAGTTTTAACTCCCCACAATGGTTTATTCTTCAGTTAGGTTCGCTCAAAAATAGTTATACCCTAAAATTACATACATTAGATACGACCCGCGGCGTAGCATACGCCGCAAACTTACTCATAGATAGCGCAGAGAAAAAAAAGGCGAGGGGGAGAACGGACACAAGCAGTAGCACGAACAATGGGAACAACGCGAGTGAACGTAGGGGGACCGCCGAAGCATTTTTGGAAAGTATTTTGGACATCGCAACAATTTCTGCTTTGCCACCATATACTCCTGAAATATTCATGTACTGAGCGTATTGTTGAGCATGTATGACTACGTTTCCGTCACTGAGAACAACGGAGAGCTCGTCGCCAAAGTTATCCCAATGTTGAGAAACAAATATTACAGCCATGTAGCCAATTTGGAGAGCAACAACTTCGTCTATAATCTTTTCCCAGAATTATGCGACCGATAGAAACATATAGTTACCTGATGAAGGAATTGGTATAACATTGAATGAAGGTTTTTTCCGTGAAATACATGGGAAGTGGTGTTTATGTTCGCTAAGAAAGGGGGGCGAGAAAGAACGGGCAATAACATTTAAATTTTTAAAATAAAAATAAATGTTGCCGCTGGATCTTGAACCTAAGATCTTCTGCATGTCAGGCAGATGTAATAACCAATACACTACGAAATACATGTACTCTGTGAAGTAACAACGAAAGTGAATTCAAAAAGCATTGCTGGTCTCAAGACATGCCCCACCCCTCCTCTACCTTTGCTTGCCAACTGTTAACTTTGATTAGTTGACACCCAGCGAGGGTCATTCGTCATGCTCGTTTGCACATACTCGTTTAAGTGAATTATATATATAGATATTACTATCAATTATACTATAATGAATGTCTGAGTTTGAATAGTTTTCACCCCAGACTAAAAAATGGGATTTGATTTTAATCCCACTCCTAGTTGTTATTAAACTAAATTAATAAATAATACTATAAATTAAATATTCAGTTAGTCATGTCATATGCCAAGGTAAATAAAAATTACCTATGTAATTCTACTTCTAGTAGACCTAATTTAAAAAAACAGATCAGTAAATCAGGCCTGGGGACGCGGTGGTCGAGTGGCAGCGCACTGGACTGTCGTACCGATGGTCACGGGTTCGAATCCGTGTGAAGGCAAGGGTTTGTTCCCGGGGTCTAGAGCGTCCCTGAGTCACCCCGCTCCGAATGGGTACCTAACACTACATGTAGTTAGGCGGCTGGGTAATGCGTGGAACCCACAAAGCCGTGGCCTGTGATTGCTGCATCACTTGCCAACAGATCATCTGTCATGGTCTGTGGACGCAACTATCTTCTGCATAGAAGGAGCGTCTGTATAGATAAGATAAGATACAGTTAAGCTAACTGTAGTTAGAAGCAATGTTTCTTTTAAGCTGCGCGGCGGCACATATGCAGATATCTGACGATGCTGCACAGCAGTTTAGAATTAGAGCACAGAAAATTTTGTAAAACATTGTACACAAAAAATCTGCTGTGCAACATATCACTCAAGTTTTTTTACTTTGCACACCGACCAACGAACCTTAGTGGGAACATTGGTTAGATGATGCTGTTCTTGGTATCTTTGATTATAAGTTTATATGTTGATTGATATGATTTGGAAGTAAAAGTAAAACATTTATTTGAATATAAAGTTTTTGCTTGAAAATGAACCAAATGTTAAGCTTTGTACCATAGAAAATATATCAGCTTAAAAACAAAAGGATGCTTTTCGAGTCATGTCATTATGTTGAAATATACTGAATCGTCCCACTCAATCTGACTTAGTTAAGGCGTGAAATATTTATTTATGTTTCAGAAATTAAAAAAACAAACATTAATCAACTTAAATATATCAAATATTATTTTTAAAAAATCTCCTATCTTATTTTTTCAGGTTTGTGAGGAAGACAATTGTTTATCTTTGACAGAAGCAGACATTTTTGGTAGAGCGAAATATTCACAAAAAGTACATTTGCTGTGGGATCCAATTGTTACATTGGGACCAAAGGCAGCCTTTCATGTCAGCAGCGTTATAGATAATACTCTTTATATTCATGGAGGAATGCAAGATGTCAGCTCCAATTTTCCGTCTAATCAATTTTTCAAGCTGAATCTAACTTCCACTGTTTGGGAACAGATCAGGACTCCAGGCTCCCCAGCGTTAAGCCACCATGCAGCAGTTGTTTTAGAGAATCGATACATGATGCTGATAGGTGGATGGGACGGAAGGAAGAGAGTGGCTAATTTACATGTCTACGACACACAAATGAATCAGTGGCTTAAACTAGAACATTCTGGATTTCCTGATGGTGCAGGTTTAAGCTCCCACACAGCCACAGTTAGGAGGGATGGGAACATCATAGTAGTTGGTAGGGAAGGAAGCTTACGTATCCAGCGTAAGCACGGATGTGTTTACATCTTAATAGGGAATGTGCTTGATGGGATGTTCACTTACCATGAATGCTCAGACAATGTTGTGTCTAGATCCGGGCACACTACTAATCTCATTGGTAAAAACATTTACATTGTTGGAGGTAGAAGTGATAACTTACTGGAAAAAGTTGTTGGGATTGACAAGAAAAATCATCCTCAAAATGAATGCAGTCCATTAACAAAAATCCATGAGCAGTTAAAAACTTTCCAAAGTCCAATGCTCAAATTTCCTTGTGGGAGGAGGCATCACATTTCTGCAGTTGGCTCCAATTGCATTTTAATTCATGGAGGAGAAACATTTGATGGGAAAAGCCATGATCCTGTTGGAGATATGTTTTTGATATCCCTGAAGCCATCAACCAATTTCTACAAGCTGGACTGTTCATCTCTTCAAAGATCTGGCCATACAGCCATTGTTACATCCGACAGAGTTTTAGTCCATGGTGGACGAAGTGGAAAATCAACAATTCATTCAGATTTGAGGGAGTTGAAGTTGGTGTAAGGTCGCAATGGGTAACCTATCTATGACATGGTTTGACAGAGGACGTAATGACTTGACTCCCAAACCAATGATTTTATCAATTTCATGAAGAGATTTTAACTCAGTATTTTTAATAATTATATTCCTGACTAACTGCTTACACTTCAAATTAATTACCTTATTACCATGTTTGAGCTGAACTTTAACTATGTGTATATCTTTTAGTATTAGCTATGTGTATATCTTTTAGTATTAGCAAAATAAATTAATACTGAAGTGGTCATCAATTGCAATCAAAGTGTAACACACCCCCATCCACCACCACACACCCCCATCCACCACACACCCCCATCCACACACACTTTCTCTTCCTATTAAAAAAACTCCAAAGCAAAGAAGTGTATCACAGCTAATGGATATAACCCTTGTCTTCCTACATGAAAGTATCAAGAATTGCTGAACAAAAATTACAGTACTTCAAATGTATTTATTTCAAGTTGAATTAAAGGAAATAATGTCTTTTACTTTTATCTAACTTTTTACATTATTCTACTTCTCAAAATTAATTTTTTTTCAATATTTTTTAAAATTTATATTAAATCTGGATGACATATAAACATCATAAAAATGAAAGTTTTGTGCTAACAACCCCTTATTTATAATAAATTTCAACCTTTATTATCCCCACCACAAAAACTTATCATACCTCTTGACTTATACACAATGTTTACATATACTTAAATTAGAATGTATATATTTTTAGGGGCTATCCATATATTACGTACGCACAAAATTTGTATTTTTGTACCCCCCCCCCGTTGCATCCCGTACATTCCCCCCCCATGCTTACGTACAAATTCACTCAACCCCCCCTTATTTTAAAAATAAATAAATTTTAAGCCGGAGTCAGAAAATATTGGTTTTACTCTTTGAAGCCATCCATAAATGACGTCACACGCCTAAAAAGGGGCGGGCGGGGGTCATGCATTTGTGATGGGGGGGGGGTGTGTTTAAGAAATGTGAGGTCAAATCAAAATGGGCACTAAAATATTTGAACATGCGGCTTTTAAATTTTTTTTATTTTTATGATTTTTTTTTGGGTCAAAGCTTTGGGGCCGTCCATTAATGAAGTCCCGCGGTTATGGCCGATTTTCATCCCCCCCCCACGTCACGCGTCATCACTAAAAGTTTTTTTTTGTCACTTTTTTGTCTTTTAAGTATTTATTAGTGTAGGCCTGCATTCTAATATCCTACCAGTCATGTAAAACACCATGTAACAAATCAAATATTTAAGTGGAACTTTTATTTAAAGTTGCGAGTTTGATGTGACGTCACATTTCTCTTACACCCCCCTCCCCCACTTCACACATCGTCACAAATATGTAGACACAAAGTAGCACCAATACTCTTTAATTTTCTATTTTTGCAGCCTTCAGACTCCTATTTAAGAGATATTTTATCTCCTTGGCATCAAGAACAATTTTTTAATTGTGTTTCTGATTGATTTGATATTATTATGTGATCTGTCAATTTTCCATTGCCATGAAATTCATTAATGATTAACTAACATGAAGTAGATCAAAATTTGTCCACTTGTATTGATGAATAACAATTATATTTAATCCCAAGAGCTATATTTTAACATGCATTTACTTTATTGTGTGTAAAATCCTTCCTAAATTTATAGATAGAAATGGTTTTAAACTAATTTACCTATATTTAAATTATTTGTATGATAGTCATAACATTCCTGTGTGGGTAAATTGTTTCCAATCTATCAAGTTGTACATATTTTAACTAAGTTTACAGAAAGCTGCATTGGTACTTTGAAAATACATTTTTGTACAATTGAATTTGAACCAATAATTTGGTAAGATGGCAGCTAGTCCAATTCAATTAAGATTTTGACTTTTAATGGGTATTTCGGGCCAATACAAAAAAGCCATATAAAAAGAAATATTTATTCTATGCACAGTTCTTACCAAGATTCCAGTCAACAAGCTTGTAAACAATACATCACTGTTTTTAAATTTAGGGTTGGACATTAAGTTACACTGAGAAATTAATATTTGAAAATATCTGTCTATCATGTAGTGATACAAAGGTTTGGTGACAATTAGAGAATAACATATAATTTTAATGCCAGCTGTGATATGTATGTCATATATATATATATATATATATTATTATTATTATTAGTCCATTTTGACACTTTCTTTAATTTCTGATAAAAAAATGAGTGGGAAAATTAATACAAATTTATTTTTAATTCATTGAAATTGAAGCAGCAGGTTGTCAATTTAATCCAATATCTTTACCGCACTTGGTTTTACAAAAATAACTTTAGAAAATGATTTGTTGCAGCTAGAGCACACCATGGACTTAACTCATCTCAACTTACCTTTACTGTTAATAAAATATAAAATTGAAAACAATCACTTTTGTTTGAACTTGTCACATTCTTTGTGTAAGGGATTAAGACAGATAACAACACATGCAGTCCATGACTAACTTACACAAACTTGTCACAAATCCTACATACACACTGTGAACAATGTAATGTAAACAGTAAAGAAACAAAGAATAAACAGCAATTGAAAATAGCTGATATATTGTATTGGGTGGATGTGAATGTTTGACACAAATTTACCATTGGATATCAATGTCTTGGAACATTAATTAAACGTGGTGTGATATATAAGTTAAACTGGCTCTTCACCAATTTGAAGTGCATGCACATGATAATAATATGTAACATGAAGTTATAAACTTCCTAAAGCTTATTTTAACAAAAAACATTTTCAATTTTAAAAAAATAACAATGAAAAGCATTCAGATTATTTTAAAAGATCATATTTATGAAGATCTACAATCATTTTATCTTTAGAAATGGTTAGTAGTTTAAATTTATAAGTAATTACTGTAATTATTTCACAAATAATTTTTATAATAACCCAAAAGTTATGACCCCTTTTTGACATGAGATAAATCAAGTTTAGGATACAAATTTAGAGCTTTTTAAACTAAGCTTTTTACATTATATTACCAGTTTATTTGAATGTTAATACTGAATGCAATGAACCACTAACCCAACCCCAAGTTAATGAATATACTTATACTACTTATAGGTCATATTTTAAAAAATTAAAATATTCAAAGAATGCTCTTAGTTTTTGGTCTTAAAGTATCTAAAAAGGATATTAACAATATAAATATAAGATTATATCTAATCTGAAAGTAAATTTTTGGGCCAAAAGTACCGTACTCTAGATGAATTATATATCAATTGATAGTAATGTTATTGGGCCCATTATATGGGAAAAATTATTAATATAATAAAATATCAATTGATAGTAATGTTATTGGGCCCATTATATGGGAAAAATTATTAATATAATAAAATTAGAGGTGCAGTACGTGACAGTTGGTTAATGTGCATTAAATGTAAATTAAAATGTTTGACAGAAACAACAGTTATTTTAATATTATAAGCCAAAAAATACAATTTTTAAATCATTGTCAGGAATAAAAAATGGCTAAATAAATGTAGATAACACAAGTTTTTGTAATATCAACCCAACTAAAGATATGAAATATGCAATGAATAGCCAGGCATTTTACTTTAAGAAAAAAAAATAATGTACAAAATGCACTTCCATGACATATAAAAACATAATTCAGTTAAAAAAAGAATTGAGGAATGATATATTTCAGAGTGATTAAGCTAAATGTCAGGATAATCTCCTGAACACAAGTAAAAAAAATATAATAAAACAACTGGATGAAGGGAACAACAGAATATTCACACTATGAACATAAATGGAATGAACAAGCAACTGTCAAGGGGTGGAGATATATGTTTTAAAGAAAAGAATATCTCTTTATGTACAAGCAGTAAATTAAACACATTATTCAAACTCTTACAAATTAATAGTTATTGGACTTGACAATGATGAGCATAAAATAAAAACAATTATTGTCTAAATAGATGATGGTTAGTTCAAATCCACTATAAAAATAGAAGCTGTTCAATGACATAGCTGTTACATAAACCAATCCAAATATTGGTAAAATGTTGACATTGGGCAACACTGAAAATGGGTGTATTTGTACAAATTTATTTTGGTTCAAAATTGCAGAAAAGAGAGTTTAAAAACAAATATATTAATGAAAGATTCCTCACAGATCCAGGTGCTTGTCAGGTAATCATTTCTTAAAAAGCAGTTGACATAATACAGACCTAAAAAAATGAATTTAAGATTGGTTCCATTACCATCTTGGATTGGATAAAGTACAAACTTTTTTTTTAAAACAAAGTAAGTTATTTTTGTATAATGCTAGCTTTAACAATAATTTTTTTGAATATTGCATGCATGTAATTGCATTTTATTTTGGAGATACAAAATTTTCATAAGAATTACTGGAAAAAAAAAGGAATTCCAAAATATAACATCTATGTGATCATAGTGTTTAAATTCAACATCGAAGAAAATACTTGGTGACAGTTTGAACAACATGGCAAACTACTTAATGATGGAATTTTGTATGAAATAAAATCTCGAAGAAAGTAAATCCAAAATATAGATATATTCTGCTTTATTTTCATACAAAGTTTAAAAAAATATTAAATTGTGAACAATTTTTTCAAATTCTTGAGCAAAGAATATTTCCAAATAAAGTGGGTAACAATTTAAAAATCTTTCAAAGACAGTTGGTAGGGTCCTTAAAACAAACTACATACTTCTCATTTCCATTAAGCGTGAAACTCAGCCTCATGATTTGACAAAAATTAAAAAGATCAAATGGCAGAGTTGATGGTCAGTTAACTTAGTAGTAGCTTTAATAGCTTTGTTGATATCATAAAAAAACTAAATATTAACATACTTGACACAGTGTAACAATATGAAGCCTACTGACTTTATGTATACAAGCTAAAGCGGGCTTTCACGGCTTCTTATAAAAAAATTAATGAAAATACTTGAAAAAAGCAGGTCAGTTTGGCGCAAATGAAACTACCTTCCATTAAAGAGATTTAACAAAAGTACATTCAATTTAACAGCTAAGTGGAGCATTATGCATTTTTATTAAAAAATATATAATTTTTTTTAAAATCTCAATTTCAAACAGATTTATTCAAAGTTGAGGGTCCAAGAACCTATCAATTCAAGTCTTTCCCAATCCATTAGTTTCTTAAAGTGCTCCCAACAGTAATACAAAATATAATTTATCTTTATTAAAGTCAATCTAGTCACTAATGGTGATTTTCCATGGCAAATGATGGGTGATTTCACAGATGTCTTCAATTATCTTATCTTGATTATTCTTTAAATTTTTCATTGATCTCAATTAAAGTAGCAAATTAAATAAAAATTACCTTTACCACAAGGTAAAGTAACTTAAAGTGGCTGAAGCTAAATTATTGCGATAGAATTTTAACAAATGAATACTTAGTATCAGTACTAATATTGGTATACAACTTAAATCAATTAACAAAACATCAGGTTCAAATATCACATCTAAGTATAAAAATAACATCTACATCTCCAAGGCCTATCTGCTGGTGGTCCTTGAGACTGTCCACTGGAACTGTAAGGAAATATCTTGAAATGTTCCACATAATAAATGTTCCCATAAAATATGCAACCTTCATTATTTACTCGCAAAATGATAGATGGTTGATGATTAAACATGGATGACAGCAACTTGCTATTTAAAGGAGGTATGTGAAAGTGTGGTTTAAAAAATTGGATCCAGCTTCAAGCTGAGATTAACATTTAAACAGCTAATAGTTACCCAGATTGTTCTGTTGTACAGGAACATTTCCCAGAAAAGTTTTAAATAAAAAATATTAAATAGCACCAAATTTAATTATTGGAAATTCTCTGGAGAAATTTTACAGTATATTTTAACAAATTTTAATCCAGTTATTTATCAAAGATCATTTGATACTGTTTGAAATGGTCTGAAAGTGAAAGTCTATTGCACTTTTATTGACAATACTGATGTGGATGTAATGCTGAGTAAGACAAAATGTAGAGATTGGCATGAAGACCTAGCTAGGATTTAGATTACTTGCGTAAAGCTAATGTTTGGATATAAAGTAAATTCAAGTGGAGATTTAGTCAAAGTCTCTTAAACACTTTTTACTTGATATTATCATGTTACCATCTTTAATTTGAAAAAAAAATATATAAACATTATTCACCATTTCTTCTTCTTTTAATTAAAGGAAATATTGATTTATATGAGCATGGCGATGAACTGACAAAACTGAGGATCAATGGCTCAAGACTGAGGATCAATGGCTCAAGACTGAGGATCAATGGCTCAAGACTGAGGATCAATGGCTCAAGACTGAGGATCAATGGCTCAAGACTGAGGATCAATGGCTCAAGACTGAGGATCAATGGCTCAAGACTGAGGATCAATGGCTCAAGACTGAGGATCAATGGCTCAAGACTGAGGATCAATGGCTCAAGACATAAAAAGTTTCACATACTGATTTAAAAAAAAAGGATTTTACATTTATAATGTGTGGATGGAACACAGCTAAAAGGGTGGGTTGAGCAGTTACAACATGGAAATTTGAAACACATGATCAGTGCCATGATTGATGGAGCTAACAGAGTTAACATACATGATAGGTGCTGTGATTGATGGAGCTAACAGAGTTAACATACATGATCGGTGCTGTGATTGATGGAGTTAAAGTTATAAGAGTTTTATGGGGATAAAGTAAAGTAGAGCATCAAGCAAAAATCACACACTCCAAATTAACTTTGGACAACTTAATGAGGTCAGGTAAAAACAAGAATGGTCCACCCCTTAGACCTACATTGTATTTTACATCATAATGGATGCGGTCTACACATGCAAAACTTCTTTGCAGTTTTAAAGCTCTTGAGAGAGAACACACAGAAGTGAACCGATTTTTAACTTTAAATATTATGTCAAAGTTTACTTCACATGTCAGCATTTGTTGAGAGGCCAATGAAAACACAAATAAATTGGTGTGAAAAAAAGTTTTTTTTCCAAACGTCAATGGATTCATTGTGAACTTCTGTTTGTTCCAGCCACTAATGGATATTAATGAAACCCATTAACATGGAGACACTAATAAATATCAAGTCTATTTGATGCAAACAAAATGTGCTCATTTAGCAACAGTCAGAAAGCAGCAACATAAAAATATAATAAAATAAATATTTAGCTCTCAAAAGCATTTTGTAATTAAGTCATTAAGCATGAAGGGGGACAACCATGTCATGAACATTGACAATGATGAGACTCCACAATGAGAATATATCTCATGGTTCACGGTTAAAAACAAAACAACCACCTATATGTCCCAAAACTACTCTGGGCATCAAGCTCTAGGCATGTGCAAAAGAAGAATTTAATTTTTTAAATTTTAACTATAATCGTAATTTAAAAAAAAATATTGCCCCCAATATCTACAACCTTCTTTTGTTTCCAGATTTAGAGCTGAAAAGGTAAAATTGGAACATTCCATTCATTTTTGTTGGACTGGCTTAGCAAAATTAATGCAACAGTTCAACTGGATGTCAAGCCTCTATATCCTAATATCATCAAAACTAATCAAATTACATTTGTTCCAAGTAAAAGTTTTAATAATTATAGAACATAAAATTTTTTATCCATGATTCATCTCAATTTTTCTATTGACACGATTGCTTACAAAATTTTAACATTTAAATTGGTCTCATCTCAACAAATAAAATGTTTTTTCTTGTTTTGGTACAGATATAAAATATTGCTTAAAGATAAATGCAATTTCTGGTCCAGGTATTGTACAAAAACAAAAGTAAATGTAAAATGAATTGACATCACTAATGGAAACAACATGGTCACAAAGAGATAAATCAGTTTACATTATGATACATGACAAAGATTTTGTAAAACTCGAAAATACATTAGCTAGCCTTGTGCATTATTCATCATTTTAATGTACATCCATCATATTCTGGACACTAATGCAGAAATATTCAGGTAACGTAAGTCAGGAATTCATTTTAAAAATGCCATGGCTTTTGTCTGTGGGCTTCAAACAAACTTTCCCTAAAGTGTTCAGTATTTTAGTGAATACAGTGATAGAAAATTTAAGTAGAATTTGTTATTGTTTAGAAATGTTAATAATTAATTTGTTTATGATTGTCTGGCATCTAAAGAATGGTCATGATAAAACCATAGTATCAAAACTAATTGGTTGTTTATCTGGCATCTAATGAATGGATTGGACCCAAACAAAAGTCATATGCAGAACAAATATAAATGGGAAAATGATTGTACAATAATAAGTCTTGCAATATTAGCTGATTCACCGTCCCATTACTAACTATGTTACATATCATACCTAAACAACACTAACTGTCAATCATTCACTGGGGTGACGAAACTCAAGGGAAATAACCCGCGTCTGTGTGGCTGGCCTTCAATTTCACCCTCCTGGAAAAAAAATGGCTTTGATATTTTAATGGTTTCATATTTTGAACAGTTGTATCTGATGTTTCAACACTAATGACCTTAATGGTGACACAAGATTGAACTTTTAAACCCCCATCATTTTCACCATAATACATTGAAATCAAAATTTAATTTGCAAAAAGATAGTTTCAATTTAAAATTTAAAAAAAAATGTTAAAAAACATATACTTCCTTATAAGTCATATATATATAGGAGACATAACTAAAAGAAGAATGTTCATTATAACATGGAGCCCAAGACAATCCAAAAATACAAAATTTTAGTTATGTCTCGTAAAACACGTTTGATATAATGCGCACCGATCGGGAATATATTTTTAAAAAGTATTGTCACTATAATACGCACCGAATCGCACAACAGGAAAGTATTAAAAAGGTCGTTCAATATAATACGCATCGCGACACTCTATCTCAAAAACTAACATGATACATAGAGATAAATAAAATAATATAAAAATTCAATAATTTAATTACAGTACATGCGATCTGAAATTTTGATACATCATTTTTATCATCGCCACAAAACCGCCTGCAAAATTTCAGCTCGCTAGCTTACGAGGAAGTAGGTTAAAAATCAATCCAAAGTTTTTCCGGCAATCAAGGGTTCAAACAGACACCACAAGTTAATATAAAGGATTTAAAAATATCTTTTTAGATAAATATAAATAAACTAGTTAATAAAACCACAAATCTTAGCTTGCTAAATAGATTGGAAGACAATGTAAATAACATGAGTAAGAAAATCAATGTCAAAGTCACTAGGATATGTGGTAATACAAATATTTGTAATCAATGTTATTTAATTAGTGTAAATTGTGATAATATTCTTTGCCCTATGCATCACACTATGATTTGAAAATCACAAAAGTTAATTTACTTTTATTAAAGAAATTACACCCATGCTTGCCTTTAAGCAACCAAAAACCCTTCCTAAAGTTGCAGGGAAGGAGTTAGTTTAAATAAAAGTATAACGGGAGCTGAAGAAGACGATGAAAGATTGACATTTTCCAAGTAGAAATAGATTAGGACTGTGCTTTAAAAAATAAGCAACACAAGAAAGTCTGTCATTTTCTTTCCATTGTATAAATTAAACAAAGAAAGAACTAGAAATAAGCTGCCAAACATTGAACCTCCCATTAACATAACATTCAAACAACACCACACACAAGCGTCACATTAATTCTAACTTCTAGGAAATCTATTTTGAGCATCTATTGTTATGAATGACAGCATATATTCAGCTCAAAACATTGCCTTGTCATGACAACTGAATTCCTTGGGTACATTTATTTTATTTATTTGTGGTTTTAAAAACAATATTTTTTTTGCCACAATAGATAATTTTAAACAACATTAACTAATAGTTGTCTATATAAGACATATTTAGGTGTTGAATAAATCATTTCGGAGTTACAGACTTTTATACAAATTTTTTAAGGCCTGGTTGTGAAACATCAGTCAAGAGTCATATTAGTTTTTGTTTTAAAATTTATATTTTGTACAGGTCTAAATCATGAATCTATGCAAATACTAATTATTAATATTATTACGTTTTAACAGTTTCTACAAAATGTAAAGATGGAAAAAAACAAAGGAAAGCCATCCTAGTAGTACTTACCCACCACTCTTCCTCTTCTTCATAGATGACCACAATGATCTCCCCTTCCTTAAATGTCAACTCATCTTCATTATCTGCCTCGCAATCGTACAGTGCTCGGTAGCGTCGCCTGGTCTGTGGCTTGAGAAAAAAACAACTTAATTAAAACTTTTTATTAAATTCGCTGTTTAAATCGTAATGAAACTATAGAAATGACAATTAAAATACTTAAGTCAAATACACATTTCAGCTTCTGTGAAATGTTAAGAAAAAAGACCTATCTATTAAAAAAATTCAAGAGAATTTCCATGCAAGATTATTTCACTGTAATATGGATTGAAAGGAAATATACCGCTTTGCCGAATGAAAATAAAGAGACATTTGAAAATCTAGGTTACCAAGTATGTAGGGATAGGTCTTTAATATATATTAAGGTTGTTAAAAGTTAACCGGTCCTTGATGAGGACCGGTCTTGTATAATCAGGACCGGTTAACCGTAACTTTATTTAGTCGGTATTAGCTTATTACCCGGAGTTAATTTTTTGTTGTGTTAGGGCAGAATACCAGAGCCAATACGCGAGTGACCGTGACATCAAAGCGTTTTCTTAATATTCCGGTCTATAAATAATATAAAAATACATGTCATCACTGTTAGTGGAGTTCGGTGTGAACGATTTTTAATAATTTTTTTAATTTGTTAAGTTGCCGAAGCATAGTACCAGAAGTAACACAGCGCAGCGGTAATGTCAAATGTGAATAACGGTCAAGGCCACGAGTGTTACTATTTATATTACAAGAGGAAAGATAGGCCTACTACTACTACTAGACTGTTAAGAGAGTTTACCGGTCCTCAAATTCGATTTCCATCTTATATTAAGCATTTTTCCAGCTAAGCTAAGTACTTGCACGTCAAAGGCATTAGACTTAAAATTACCACACTGATATAAAATTTTATGTTTTCTAAAAATTTATTTCGTGTGCGTTGGAAAAGGAGCACAGCCCATGAGAGCTGAACTCAAGCGGGTGGTGATGTCACGTGCCCTTTGATGTAACCATCAGACGGCGCAGGGCACAAATTTGATGCATTCTCTTGGTTCTAAAAAAATTAAGGAAAAATAACGACCGGACAGTAAAACGGTCTTTTTAACGGTTAACCAAACCGTAAAAAAAAACTGACTTGACAACATTTGAAAATATGCCGTTTTAATACTTTTATTACATAAAAATTGAATATAATTACTGTTTACTTCTTTGTTCGGGCTATATTTTTTTAAATTCGCTGTTTTGACGGCATTGTTGCAGAGAGCTGAATACTAGCGTCAGAAAATCACGGCGTCAAATCAGACACGCGAGGCGAAAATTTGATCCATTCTCTTGTTGGTTCACAAAACATAGTAATAAAACAAACCCGTAAAAACAAAGTTTTTGACTATAAATCCCTTATATATGAGACAGAACTTAAAGTATTTACAAATATCTACAGACTGAATCTGTCTTTAATCCCCTTTGCTTTTAACCCAAAAAAGGGGGTGGGGGTGGGAGAGGGGAAAGGTCTTGTCCCCGCTCGCTGGGCCGAGCTCACCGTGACACGCCAAATGTAAACAAAAGCACGCCTGTTTACCTGGTTTAAGCACGAGATGTGTTCACACCGGTGGCTGGCCTGAAGTCAAGTGACCCGTAAAATGTAAACGATAGCGACCTCTACATATAGTTTATATAGATAAACTAAAAATGCATTAATTTAATTACGGTACGTTCTATCGATCTGAAATTTTGATACGATGCATTGTTAGGTTAGACGGGTCCGTGTGCCAAATTTCAGCTCGATCAGATCACGGGAAGTGGGTCATTTTCGACTTTTGTTTTTCCGCCCGCCCATGAGATGACGACAGACAGACAGAGAGAGAGAGAGAGAGAGACAGAGAGGGCGATGAAGTTAACATAAGGGATTTAAAAATATGGACCGACGGTTAACCGATCTTTTTTAAATCCCTTATATTAACTTCGCGGCCGTCTCATCATCTCTCTCATCATCTCATGGGCTGGGCGGGCGGAAAAAGAAAAGTAAAAAATGACCCACTTCCAGTGATCCGATCGAGCTGAAATTTGGCATACGGACCCGACTCACCTAACAATGCATCGTATCAAAATTTCAGATCGATCGATCGTACCGTAATTAAATTAATGCATTTTTAGTTTATCCTTATATGAGGTATGTAATTCAAATTCACTGTTTGTTATTGTTTTTTTTTCCACGTGAAAAATTTAGTAGACGCGTTGAGGCGGCCCATCGAAGCACTGCGGCGCTTTTGTTTACATTTTACGTGTCACGCTGAGCTCGGTCAAGCGAATCGGTGACCAGACCCCCCCCCGGGGTTATGGGGTTATGAAGCAAACTTGAGTTAAGACAGATTCAGTCTGTAAATGTTTGAAAATAATCAATACTGTTAGTTATGTCTCATATATAAGGGATTTATAGTCAAAAACTTTGTTTTTACGGGTTTGTTTTATTTAAACTGTTAACCGGTCCTCAAAAACGAGGAGTCCTAACAACCTTAATATATATATATTTTTCAAGCAGCCCAGCTACAGCCCTGGACGCAAGGATTGGTTGTGGAACTATCCAATAGAAATAAAGGTACAAAACATGGAGTTTTTAGTTAGTAAGAAAGCATTTTCCACAAAAAAAATATATTCAAGTTTTCTTACAATTTTGTATGAGTGAAACATATTATATGAGAACTATGTGGAAATTCAACCTGTTATATGTGATCAAAAGGTTAGTATAGATGATAAAAATGTTATTGGGACAACAATAAAATACCACAACTGAGAAATGAAAAAAATGACTTTGGAAATGCTGGTTCAGAAGACATCCCACAACTCAAACAAAAAATAGTCTGTTTTATCAGAAGACATCAAACAACTCAACAAATAGTCTGCTTTACCAGAAGACATCAAACAACTCAACAAATAGTCTGTTTTATCAGAAGACATCTAACAACTCAACAAATAGTCTGTTTTACCAGAAGACATCAAACAACTCAACAAATAGTCCACTTTACCAGAAGACATCAAACAACTCAACAAATAGTCTGCTTTACCAGAAGACATCAAACAACTCAACAAATAGTCCACTTTACCAGAAGACATCAAACAACTCAACAAATAGTCTGTTTTATCAGAAGACATAAAAAAAACTCAACAAATAGTCTGTTTTATCAGAAGACATCAAACAACAAATAGTCTGTTTTACCAGAAGACATTTATAACTCAAACAACAAATAGTCTTATTTACCAAAGGTTTGGATTGCAAAGTTTTATGAGAGTCCAGTTTTGGATCAGTCTTCCGTCTTTCATCTGAAATTATTGTAGAGGAGGATCCATGAAATTATTGTAGTGGTGATCCATGAAATTATTGTAGTGGTGATCCATGAAATTATTGTAGTGGTGATCCATGATATTATTGTAGTGGAGGATCCATGAAATTATTTATGACAGCAAATTCATATTAAAATATTAAAAAAATTAATCATGCATTGTACATTATATACTGGTAAAAATTGGTGGTGGATATGAAATCTGTTTAAGAATTAAGATTTTAATAGTAAATAAAATTAAGATTGGATGGCAATTAAAATTAAGATTGTGATGGTAAATAGAATTGACATTGTGAAGGTACATCCAATACAGTAAGGTAATTTATGTTCTTGAGACAGATGCAAGTTGTAATGCTAAGTTATGATGGTAGATCTTATATAGTGAGGTAAAATATGTTTTGAAGACAAATGTTAGTTTAAATGCTAAGTTATCCATTCTGACCTTGAGTATTTGAATATCTTCTCCCTTGTGGACCCTCACTGCAGGAGAGAAGACAAGAACAAGATTGTTACATTGACAGGCATACACATACTGACATCAATAGCCTGTATTGTAAGCCTGACTATAACTGACAGTTATATCAATAACCTGTATTGTTATTCCTTATCCTGACTATAACTGACATCAATGAAAGCCAAGACATTAAAGCACTCCCCACAAGGTCTTGGTGTGTGCGTGTGGGGGAGATAGAGAGAAATAGAGAACTTAAGATAATATCTAAAAAAATGATAAGACCTCATGTTACTCATGCCACGGTTTCCAATATTGGCTCTTGTTTTTTTATGTGTAAAAAAAAATACATACAGAAATTAGAAATCTAAAATCTTTGACTATCAGCAGGCTAAACAGTTTTGTTTTGAACAAATATTTAATAATGTTATGATTTGGATAATGAAGTTGTGGAGACTTATACTTATATAAATACTCATAATCTTATAAAAAGTCACAGGCAATACTTTTAAATAAAAATAAAATAAAATAGAGAATGTCATAAATTTAAAAATCATCAACGTAATACAAATCAAACATACATTTATAATATAATAAAACCACTCCAAGATTAACAATCTTGCTGACTAGTTATACCGATAGTTTTGTATAAATTTTGACCAAATAATAAACAAAATAAGACAAGAATTAAAAACATTATTTTAACTTACCTCTTTTCAGGAATATTGCTTGATGAAATAGGCTTAGTACCTGGATGGTAAACTGATAAGTTGTACAACTTAATAAACAAGAACATGAGCAATAATCTAAACAAAAAAAACTATTACAGAAATAAATAAAGAAGTGAGCATAAATTGTTTAAGAGCAGCCTTTTATTAAAGGACCTTATATTAGAAAAAAAAAGAATATAAGATTTCTGTGCACATACGCAAACATAAACACAATTTGAAGAGACTGGCAGAAGATTTGGTCAGTAACTTTGGGAAATCTGAAATATGACTCTCTTAGTTTCTGCTTGCTCTTCATTTGTATATTAAATTGCATCTAAGTTATAAAACTATTTGAGTTTTGTCTGTTTGCTGTAGGCTTTCTGCTTGTTGTAAACATATTCATTGGTTCATCTTTTGAGGAGCCCTACCAACTTGTTTAATTGATCTCTCAGACTAGCTTCATGGCAGTCTCACTCTTACATTAATTTTTATGGTTACCAATTTACCTGGATTGAGATTCATAACTGACTTGTGGGCATCAGGTGGCTGGGTGGGTCGTGGAGGAGGCTCTGATATAGTTCTCTTGTGAGATAACAGTGCCACATCTGATTCAGACCTGATAAGGGGAGAACAAATGTTGATGTATACATTGTGAGTCACATTGAAGGCTGAAGTCCCTTTAAACTGATGCTCCCAGCTAGCACTAATTTTTTATTAGAAAAAAACAACACTAACTTAATATTTGTAATATTAACTAAAATTTACTCAACATTTTATTTATATTGCCGAAAAATTGACATATTTTATAGGATTGGGCTTCAAATGGAGTATTATAAATAGATTTTTCTTTCATCTTTTTATATCTTCTGTGGACCAGCAGCTGATGGCCCACAGATAGTCGCCGGTCTGAGAACCACCACTTTGAGTAGTACTGGTCTAAATTAAGAGGAAATCAAATTGATTCCAGATCAGAAGACAACCCTTCAATATGTTGCATCTGGCCATTAGTGCCTTCTGGACTTATTAAATAAAAAATAATTTTTATCGAATGCTCAAGTACTTTCTTGTAACACAAATATGTCAAGCAATAAATAAAATAGTAGTCTCATAATAAGCCAATAATAAACAAGTAATAATGTCACTTAGCAATTAATTCACATGAGGTAAAAAATGTTAGCCAATCTAATTATTGATTGTAGTGTCCAGTAGCAGCATGCAACATGGGTTGTTTCAAGGCTGGCCCATAGTGTCAATAATCAAGACAAGGCAGTCTGCAATGAGCTTGTCGCATAGAAAGAATGCAAACCTGTAGGGCAATAAAGATAGTGCAAAGACAGACATTGAGATGCACAAAGCTAACAGGTCGACCAAGAATGAGGTTGAGAAGGACCTACAACTGCTGTAATCCTAGCATAAAGGATGGTCAGATTAAGGTCAGCCAGATAGCCTAAGATGGTCAGATTAAGGAGCCATGGTGGCCAGATATGGCCTGGGGGTCGGTGATTTGAGGACCTTTTATTTTAAGCAGCTATCATATATAATTATGATCAGTCTGTCAGGCATCATAATTCTCTAAGATCGTCAGATTCAGGTCAGCCAGATAGCCTAAGATGGTCAAATTAATGTCAACCAGATAGCCTAAGATGGTCAGATTAAGGTCAGCCAGATAGCCTAAGATGGTCAGATTCAGGTCAGCCAGATAGCCTAATATGGTCAGAATAAGGTCAGCCAGATAGCCTAAGATGGTCAGATTAAGGTCAGCCAGATAGCCTAAGATGGTCAGATTAAGGTCAACCAGATAGCCTAAGATGGTCAGATTAAGGAGCCATGGTGGCCAGATATGGCCTGTGGGTCGGTGATTTGAGGACCTTTTATTTTAAGCAGCTATCATATATAATTATTTAACTAGCCCCTAAACTAGTATTGTAAATAAGTCAAATTACAATTGTTTAACAAGCCACTTCAAATAGTATTGTAAATAAGTCAAATATAATTATTTAACTAGCCCCTAAACTAGTATTGTAAATAAGTCAAATTACAATTGTTTAACAAGCCACTTCAAATAGTATTGTAAATAAGTCAAATATAATTATTTAACCAGCCCCTAAACTAGTATTGTAAATAAGTCAAATTACAATTGTTTAACAAGCCACTTCAAATAGTATTGTAAATAAGTCAAATATAATTATTTAACCAGCCCCTAAACTAGTATTGTAAATAAGTCAAATTACAATTGTTTAACAAGCCACTTCAAATAGTATTGTAAATAAGTCAAATATAAATATTTAACCAGCCCCTAAACTAGTATTGTAAATAAGTCAAATTACAATTGTTTAACAAGTCACTTCAAATAGTATTGTAAATAAGTCAAATATAATTATTTAACAAGCCCCTAAACTAGTATTGTAAATAAGTCAAATTACAATTGTTTAACAAGCCACTTCAAATAGTATTGTAAATAAGTCAAATATAATTATTTAACCAGCCCCTAAACTAGTATTGTAAATAAGTCAAATTACAATTGTTTAACAAGCCACTTCAAATATTATTGTAAATAAATCAAATATAATTATTTAACAAGCCACTAAACTAGTATTGTAAATAAGTCAAATTACAATTGTTTAACAAGCCACTTCAAATAGTATTGTAAATAAGTCAAATATAATTATTTAACAAGCCACTAAACTAGTATTGTAAATAAGTCAAATTACAATTGTTTAACAAGCCACTTCAAATAGTATTGTAAATAAGTCAAATATAATTATTTAACCAGCCCCTAAACTAGTATTGTAAATAAGTCAAATTACAATTGTTTAACAAGCCACTTCAAATAGTATTGTAAATAAGTCAAATATAATTATTTAACCAGCCCCTAAACTAGTATTGTAAATAAGTCAAATTACAATTGTTTAACAAGTCACTTCAAATAGTATTGTAAATAAGTCAAATATAATTATTTAACAAGCCCCTAAACTAGTATTGTAAATAAGTCAAATTACAATTGTTTAACAAGCCACTTCAAATAGTATTGTAAATAAGTCAAATATAATTATTTAACCAGCCCCTAAACTAGTATTGTAAATAAGTCAAATTACAATTGTTTAACAAGCCACTTCAAATATTATTGTAAATAAGTCAAATATAATTATTTAACCAGCCCCTAAACTAGTATTGTAAATAAGTCAAATTACAATTGTTTAACAAGCCACTTGAAATAGTATTGTAAATAAATCAAATATAATTATTTAACAAGCCACTAAACTAGTATTGTAAATAAGTCAAATTACAATTGTTTAACAAGCCACTTCAAATAGTATTGTAAATAAGTCAAATATAATTATTTAACAAGCCACTAAACTAGTATTGTAAATAAGTCAAATTACAATTGTTTAACAAGCCACTTCAAATAGTATTGTAAATAAGTCAAATATAATTATTTAACCAGCCCCTAAACTAGTATTGTAAATAAGTCAAATTACAATTGTTTAACAAGCCACTTCAAATAGTATTGTAAATAAGTCAAATATAATTATTTAACAAGCCACTAAACTAGTATTGTAAATAAGTCAAATTACAATTGTTTAACAAGCCACTTCAAATAGTATTGTAAATCAGTCAAATATAATTATTTAACCAGCCCCTAAACTTATTGTAAATAAGAACTATCAATTTGCTGACTTGTTTCTATTATGGCCTTGAGTTGTTGTTGGTGGAGGTGGAGGCGGCGGTCTTTTCCCACGAGGTGGCAATGGTGGCAGCATTGTTCCCCCTTGGTCCCTTTTCAACTATGTCACCGGGTGCGTGTGAGGCATGAACATGTGGTTGAGGATTGACAGGGCTGGTCCTGCCATTCCCACCAGCGGCTGGAACTGGGGAGGTTAGAGATTTTCAAATTATAATCTATTTCTTCTAGGCTGATACATACAGGTTAGATACATACACCTTAGATACATAAACTGAGGATGTAATTTTACAGCTTCGTTATCTGACTCATAAAAAGAGGTTTTAGACAATATTTAATCAAATTAATTTATGGCTATGCAATGTGGGAATAAATAATTCAATCAAAATTTATAATTTAAAAAAAAATCTGTTTATGTTTGCGAGATGTATATTTTTTGTAGAGAAGAAAATGATTAAATAAGATAAAGAAGGAATACATTATTTTAAGAAAATCTGTATTAATTTGTAAAAAGAAAGCATTTAAAAATTAAGGTTCCAATTTTGTATTAACAGATGACAATTTTTTTTTCTTCAGTTTTAATGATTGTTTGTTGATATGCTAAAATCTCTATAACTAAAAAATATTTTTTAAAAATGTAAAATGTTCAATAATATTTTAATTGTATTCCATCAAATGTAATGGACAAAATATATGCTAAGAAATGAAAAACATTACATAAAGGAAAGGAAGTTCCACTTTACGCTTAAACGTGAGCAACCAATAATTTACCTGAAACAAAGCTAGAATATTTTTTAATTTGAAAAATATTATCCCCTTTAAGTGCAATGCATATGTAATTTTTTGTTTTTGTTTTAACTTGGAAAAATTCTCTTTGCCTAATTTAAAATCTGAGATGAATAATTTATTTTTTAAAAGTGGTTTTTTTTTGGGTGGTGAATTAGAATTTTGAAAAGCACTTTTATTATTTTTCAATTAATTTGAATCCCCACCAATGTTCCCTTTAAGCTGCGCAGCCTTGCAGATATCTGACAGACGCCGCTCAGCAGTTTAGAATTATCGGGCAGTAAATTTTGTAAAATATTTGCGGTGGTCTAGCGGTAGCGCGCTGGACTGCCGAACCGAGGTAGAAGAGGGTCATGGGTTCTATTATCGGTGCTGGCAAGGCCCCCGGGGCATTGTGCTGGCCACACAATCACTTGCTCGTTAGTGGTGGCTAAATAAAACTTGTGAACGCTACTTCACTTGCCCCATAGTCCATTATGGACTGGAAAGGGGGTTATTATTATTATTATTGAATAAGAAAAGGTTGCTGGGCAAATTTGAGCAGCAGTTTTTTTTAATTTGCACACGGACCAATGAACCTTAAAGGGAACATTGATCCCCACCAATAATGCTAATAAGGTCCTAATTCAAAAGGTAAAATGGGACACTAGATGAATGACAATGTACAGAGAAGAGAAAACTAAAACAAGAGGTAACAAGATACAACAGTCTGTAGGATACTTTTCACAGGTCCAGAAAATGTTTGCCTTTACTCTACAAGTTAGCAAAAATGATGAACTTCTTCGCATGCATTAAAATTTAAAAAAATCTTAGTATGATATTAAAACCTGATTTTTTTTCTATGTTATTTAGTAATAAGATTTTCAATTTTAAAGGCTAAATATTTTTAATTACTTCCTGTGAATGATAATACAGAGTCATACTTTGCTTAAAAAATTTCATAAAAATTCTGTTCTGGCAGAACACAGCTAAGTCGAAAGAGCCTTAATATTTAGCTTACAGCTTAATCTAAGAGACTTAGATGTATCAACTTCAGCAGGATAATTGCTCTTCCTGTAAGTGATGTTATATTTGAAAAGGATAATAAAATAAGCATTTATATATTTTGAACTTTAAATACAAAGTTATAAATCTGTGTAGGGATAATTTTCATCTTAAATAATACTGAAAGAAGTAACTTAAAGAATTTTCTGGTGATATTTCTTAAAAATTAAACAAACAAAAAATACAAAACAAGCTATTGAAATGATTACAGACTGTAAATAGATAGCGTGATATGTTTTCACTAGAACCTACAGTACATATGTTCTCAAAAATATTTTTAAAAATATTTATATGACTTACACTATAAACGTTTTGGAGCACACGTATATTAAATATTTAACAATGCATAGCCAAATTTAAAGAGGATGGTGTATGAGTGCAAATAGTTTTTTCCAATTTAAGCATAAGGCAACAGTTAAATATTTATTTAAATGACATATTTAAATTTATTTTGAAGTCGTAACTGAAAAGGGGATTTAATTAGGCAAATAATTATAAAAATTAATATCAATGTAATGAGTTTATATTAATTTAACTCATTACATATTTAAAGGAGGTCAGTCCATTTATTTTTACAAGTCAATTAATTTATAAATGCCTAGGAAATTTATATATTTCTTTAAATTTATCCTTTAATTTTGTTGTTTAGTGAAGTGATTTAACTTGTTTTATATTTGGACTTTCAAATGGCACAGAAAATGAAAATGAGGCTTTCAAAATTTTAAGTGACTAGCAAAAAAAAAGTGCTAAGATATAGGGCTAAACTACGTTGAATCGATTTCTTCTTAAAACTGGACCATGCTCAGAAATAATCATAAAAAAAAATTAATTTGGAAATTAAACTTCATCTAAATAAAAGTTAGTATTTAACTGAACTAAAAAGAAAATGTGTGCAGAGGTCTAGACACTTAAATAAAATAATTCAAGCTTAATTTA
Source organism: Ampullaceana balthica (assembly GCA_944989445.1). Taxonomy (NCBI): domain Eukaryota; kingdom Metazoa; phylum Mollusca; class Gastropoda; family Lymnaeidae; genus Ampullaceana; species Ampullaceana balthica. The sequence continues at coordinate 83,706 of CALYLW010001448.1, forward strand.
ACTTTGTTATCGACCTAAAATAAAACAAAAATGTTCTACAAATTAAATTTTTTTTAAAATTTAATACTGATTTGAGATATGAGTCATAAGGTTAACACATTTGCGGACAAGGAATGGCTGTTTTCCCTGATTCTGTTTGTTGGTTAATCCATTTTAATTTTAACTATCAGATAGATAACTTTTATATTTTAATCTCATGAAAAATACCATTTGTGGTTGAAACATTTCCACTATAAAAGAAAATAATGGAATTTAAGAAGACCAAATACTCTGTCCTATCTATTAGCAGTAGAATTTTCGTATTTAGTTAGATCAATGCAACAACTGAAAAAAAAATAAATAAAAAAAATAGGAAGTGATAACAGAATGAAGGGAAGACACATAACAAATAATAAAATTTAATGCACAGCATAAAAGTAAAACAAAAACCCCAACTTATTTCAAATCTAAACAAGAAAAGAAGAGCACATAACAAAACAAAGGAGGATTCTTATTGATTGACATTTCACCAGCATATCCATGACCTAAACATTCAATGTAAACAAAAGACTTGTGTGTGCACCATGCTACAACAGAGGTACAAATTTTGGTGGTTGGTAGACTTACCAGTCAAAAACTGGCCTAAACATGAGGAAGAAGTGATGAGGTAAGTAACATGACATTCCGACTGAAACTTTCAGGCATTGTCATAGACACACATTGGTTAGAATAAATTCAATTGTATTAGGCGCACACTAAAATGATCAAATTCATGGATCAATGTACAACTAACAAAATAAAATTAATAGGAGATGGAACAATTTGTTACACGAATAATAAAAAAATAAAATGTAAACAAATAGGAAGATCCCCCAATGCACAGTACTCCTTTATTATTTTGTTTCCAAAAGCCAAGTTCGATTAGATAATAACAAAGTAACTGTTCACAGCTGTTTGTCAAAAACTAATGGTCAGAATATGGGATCAAATTAAATGCCCCGTGATAGGTTTATTAAGAAATTAGTTTTTTAAAAACCCATGAGAGTGTTCAATCAAGGTGGTTGTATAATACTGTCCCCACGATTACTTTTCCAAGTTTTAGTAAACATAAATTATGTCATTTATGTCTTGTGTAATATATAAAACTAGGTGGCTGCTATATTCCAAGACATCTGGAATAAGAAAAATCTAATGTATAACATCACTATTAAGGACTTCTATTTCAAAAGAATAAGACACAGTTTTAAAGTAATTTATTTTCTATTTTCTTGATTCTCCTAGAGCCATTTAAATCAAACCGCATGTCAAGTCTGACAAAAGTGCCATAGGCTTTCAAATTCTGCCTTATGGACATGTGTCTTACCTTCCCTTTCAGTGTAACAGAGACCAACATTGTAATGTTGGGGCCCCTGGATAATTTTGGACTTTGTGTCAGATTCTAAACAGAGCTGTAATGTAATTTCAAAAGGGATCATCACATGGGCTCATTCTAAAGGTTTCAATGGGGATTTGAGTGACTAAAATAACACAAAACAAAAAAAGATGTTTTATAACTATAGAAACAAAACTTATGAATCAGGCGTGCATACGTGGTACTGGATTTTAAAACAAAAGTATAAATATGACTTTACGATTGGAGTGATAGTCCATCATGCCCTATCATCTTTACTCAAGGCACACAAATCCATCATGGTTGGACATGCTGTGCACAATTGTTATATACTAAACTACCAATTATCAAAATGCCAACGGGAATAAAATGAATAATGCATCAATAAGATATAAGACAGCAGTAAGTAATACTAAACAAAAATATTCTTTTTATGAATATTTCTATGGCTTGATAAAATTTATTGGACTAAAAAGCGATTTAAAGAAATAATAAAAATAAATCTATATGATCTAGTCTGTAAAGATTTTAAAACACTATTCTAACCTAAACTGTGTGTAAATAGTATGATTTTTATCAATTTAATCCAATCATTTGCTTAAAATGATTTAATACGGTAACAAAATATAGAAACATACTCGGCATAGCTGATATGAAATACCAGAATAAAGTAGACCTTATAAAATAGGGAATTATTTTATGGTGTGAGAGAAAAAGGGTTAAAAAAACAAACAAAAAATGCTTTAAAGCAGGATTAAGCTTACTGAAGGAACCTAAAAAAACAGAAATAATGCTCAGCAAAATTAAAATAATACAGAATAAATTAAATAAACAAAAGTAAGCAAAAAACAAGATGTTACATTTAGAAATTAACTTATTTTTTTCATTAAAAAAACAACAAACTTAAACCTAATAACAAATCATTCATCACAATCAACTGATTATGTGGGAATCAGATTAAAATGATTAAGCAAGCTGCATCCAAAAGAAAATAGGACAGGTAAAAAAAAATAACAACAAGGTTAAAGGTTTTCCCATGATTCCTGGCAGCGGTGTGGACTCACCAGATTTGATGGATGCTGTGTCACTATCAAAGGAGGAATTGCCATAGTCAGCACTGCCCCCGTGATTGGCGTGGGACAGTCTCAGCTTACTGTTTAAACTGAGGCTTTCTGGGAAGCATTAGGAGATGTTTGGGGTCATGACCCATTGCTGAATAAATTTTGTTTCACAGATATTTGTTGATACAGTGAATGCTAAATTAACAGTAAAACAGCTTCATGAACTTGATTTTTATAAAAAGAATTAAGAACAATGTCAGAATTAGACATTTTACCCTAATTTTATACCTAACGAAAGTGTCATAAAAACCAATAAACAAATAAGAAGACCTGATATACCTGTCTACCTAACATTACTGTCAAAATAACAAGAAATAAACATTTATGAAACAGTCATCATATTATACAAAGAAGAAGTTGCTGGGATGGTGGGGGAAAAGAGGGATTCAATAACATTTCTTTCACTTTTAAAATATATACATGTACGTCTATTTCATTATTATAAGCCTTTTTTATTTTAATATATTAATTTTCAAGTTTCCAACAGTTTCCAAATGAACCCATGATTAGGTCTCTATTGTTCAATGTTGAACCATGGTAATAAGATATCAAAATGGGCCAACAACTTCCATAACGTGAGAGCATTCATGCCAACCTCCGGGATAAAAGAGTTTACAAAATGTTCCCCACCAAAAAAACAAACCGCACAAGTCAATAAATAATGAAACATGATACTTTTGGCATGGTTTGAACACATTTAAAAACTGTAAAGAATTTTGTAATATAAAATTTAAAAAATGTGATAGATTGTTTACATCATGGGCCAGAGAAAAGAAGGATTTAATTGAGGTAGTATCATCATACATTGCCTCAAAGATTTCTTGGTGTAACTATTTTTAAAATGTGCTTTCATTTCAAAAGATCCTAAAGCAAGCACTGAAATGTCTTTTTTGTTGTTGCAAAATGGATGCATTGAACCACAAGACATTTTCCTAGTTGTGTGTCTCATATCAAATTTCCTTTAAAAAAAATTAGGTTCACTCACTTAATTTGACAAATCCACCTAGAGTAAAATAAAAAATGTCTTTAAAAAAAATAATAATAATATTCCATGCTTACTAATCTCAGTGTTTAATAAATATATAATGAAGAATAGTGCACCATTAAAATTTTTTTTTAGATGAGAATCTTTACTGTCAAATTACTTTTGTCATTCTATGGAGTAACACTAATGTAACAGCTAAACCTGGTCATACATTTCAAACTTTTAACTATTACTCTTTGCAGTTTTAGGTAAGATTTTCACTGGTACACAATGGATTTGAAAGGTTTCATGGTTTGCATATTGGATTTTTAATGTTTTAAAAAACACTAATTAGCTGCTATGAAAGAGGATTCTTGTAATTACGTTCATTATAATACTGACATAACCTTTCTTAGATTCTAGATTTAGATGGCCCACCAATAAAAAATTAAGGAACATAGGTTATTTAAATGGGGCAAAATAATTCAAGCTGCTTTTTGACGTAAAAAATTAATTGTTATAGATTATCTAAATCCTTGAAAATGCTACTAAATTTTGTACAGCTATACATACATCTTTTAGATGATTAAATCTAACCAAATTATGGGTGACTCTACCTGTTAGCATGTATACCATAAAGATGACAAGTTAAAATAAGAGAGATAAATTTAGAAAAAGAATAGTATAAGGCATTTAATATTCCATTTTTTTTCTTGCATTACACAGAGCCGCCATTTGGGTAACTAAATTGTTTGAGATGATTATGAAGAATAGGATAATTTCGGAAATCTGGTGTAAAACTGATATTTATGTATAAAATTATGTTATCTTATGACCTTTGTGAATATCCAAAAAATATTCAAATAATTGTTACAAACTAACATATTAAAATAGTTGTTACAAACTAAAATATTAAAATAGTTGTTACTAACTAAAATATTTGATCTCATAAACAAAGCTTGTTATCGTCTTATTCAAGAGAGAAATAATTATAAATTTCATTTAGAATTACCGCTGGTTTGTTACCTAATAATTAAGTTGGAGTGGTAAAACTGTGCACAATACAATTAACTGTCCGATGTTCTGCATTGTGGACAATCACACAAACTTTGCACACATAATTATAAATGTTATAACCCATTGGTTCTTTGGCTCTTTTTATAATTAAAAAAAAATCTGAGCTGACATTTGGTTCATTATGATTCCAGTCAAACTTGTGACACGTCTTTTTTTCATGATAAAACACCAATTATATTACACCTTGAAAACATTTGTTAAAATGAGACTCATCAGTATTCAATATCCAAAGAAGATTCAAATCATGGGTTTTTCTCATACATTCTTAATTAAAAAAACAAAATTTATAATTCATATCAAATGGGTAAGTGTATAAGTCAAGTGTATAAGAGTAAAGTTTAATTTTAAATATTTTAAAAGGCTATACATCTTTGAATTCACTGTAATATTAGGTAAATAAAACTAGAATGATGCTAAAAATCTTTTACTACAATTGTATTATCAAAATCAGTGTATTTTTAAAATTGAAATTTTAGAAAACCGCAGAATTTGACAGGAAGGAAATAGTGGAACAAGGTTTGTAGAAACTTCAATTGACAGAACAGGATAATAAAACACATAAAATTTTCTGCAAAAAAGCAAACAGTAGGAAATGAGGTAATTGCTTAAGCCTCTGTAGGCTGATGTGTTGTTGAAAAATGATAAAGTTTTGGAAGAACTAAATTATTAATGGAAGTTGAGTTGTCCAAAACAGAAAAATCAGATGGTTATAAGGAGGTAAAAGAAATTTGATTATCATTAATGTGGAATTAGAAGATTTTAAAAGAAAATAATTTATATGATTAAAAAAATATATAAAAGAAATCAGGTAAGAAAGATTATGAATTTCAACACTGTGATATTATGCAGAAAAATTTAAAATATTAATTTTTAAATATTTTTTTTTAACATGGCTTCAATATAGTCCACGTAGAATCAATTGTTCAAATTTTTTTTTAAAATCCAGAAATCTTCATTAAAATTTTTTAAAATAAAATTAATTATGGCACTCAGCTGATATTTGACAAGCTATAACCTAGTATATTTTATTGAAAACTTTGGGAACACCCTAATATTAATGATTCTTAATTTACATTTGTTTATATAAAGTTACAGACAGCATGGGGTTTTATGAAAGCTAACATTGTTATGAGAACATGAGATTTAAGCATGGTAAAGGTTAGCTTTTAAAGAAGATTAGGGGCTTTCCCCACAGATAATTGGGTGTTAACACCCAAAAAAAACCTTACCTACATACTTTGTTTTGATACACAGAAAAAAGTTCCATAGAATAAATGAAATACAAAAACCTGCAGTCTGCAAGTAAAATAGATGAGCTGCTATTACTAACTAAATGTTACGAAGCCTAAACAGCATCTGAAGCTCTACAAGGAATAAGCAGAAAGCATGTCAACAAGGATGCACTCACTTGAAGCTTTGGGCTTGATCACAGTGGCAGTGTTTTCTATCTTGTTGTCTTTATTAATCACAGAGAGTGCGTCGGGGATAACAATCAAGCTAGAAGGGCGAGATCTGGTCTTGGGCTTGTCGGGGGTGTTCTTTGGAAATCACAAATAGGTTCTTTTTTAATGCAAACTCCAAGCAGGTAAAGTAAAGCAAATTGAAATAATACTTGGGGGGTAATTGTAACTCCGAGTCATGTTTCTTTGTGTTCACCATTAGTCACCCTGAGACAATTATACATACAACACAATACACTGGGAAGGAGCATCACTTGCCACCGCTTTGAAAATATTGATACCTTAATGAGATGCAGTTTCTTGAAATACAATTTAAAATAAGTTTTCATAACATAGGCACAAATTACAATTCTAGCATGTAGGCTACACAATTCTTTCATACAAATTAATATTTATGATAACATGATTTGTTGTGCTTTCAATAATTTTTTTAATTAATTGATATAGTTTTAAATTTTCGGAATGTAAATAGAAGATTAAAAAGCAAAAGAATATATAGAGAACTTTTAATACCCTTGTCTTAAAAGAGAAGAGAGGCATTGTAAAAATAAAAGGTGACAAATTTCAGCATTTCCTACCCTGCTGACAGATTAAGTTTTTCTGATAATTTGAAAAACTGGCTTTCCACTGGAATTACAATAAGGTGTTGAGATCATTCAAAATTTGATTCCTTTTTTCCCCTTATTTTTGCAACAGCAGACAAGGGCTTCTAACAGATGGTTTCCTTGTTTTGTGGGGTCTTAGTTCAGGCTCTTCTTCCCTGGGTGTGTTTATATTTCCATTTGATATTGCTATTGCCTTGATGGCAAAGTGACTGACAGAAAAACATATGTTAGATAGGACATCGGGTTGGAGCTGCCGACTCATCCTACGGCTTTCACTCTCTCAGATTATACAGCATGTGATTTATGAGTACTTTAAATGTTCCCACAGACAGAATTATGGACTGTTTAAAGTCTGTCTACATGTTTACAAGCAGTTCTGTCACATCATTATACTCACATCTAGGTCATCATCACTGAAGTCAATGTCATAGTTTCTGTCATCCTGCAGATTACACAAAAAAAATTGATTAAACCATAAATTAAGAAAGTTTAAAATTTCACGATTTGTCAGCTTGACCAACGAAATATCTGAGATAACACTAGGTTTTAGTGGTATTAAGTCATCTTTCAACTCCTTAATGTTATTCTCAAAAATCCATTACAAGTCAGATACTCCCAGATTCTTTTTGGTAGACAGCTCTTAGAGATTACATAAAAACAGCCTGTTGTTTCTTCTATTCTAAACACAAGCCCTCATCTCTTACACCCTTGAACTAAGGCTGAAAATTGGGTTGCCACAGAGAAAATGTGCTTACCCCATTGAGATCCCAGTCAATGTTGATGTGTAGGAAGAGATCAATCTTGCCAGTCAGGGCGCCAGTCAACTGTGGAGGTCAACATTTTCATACAGATATTGTGGACGGAGACTGAGTGTAGATTCAACACATCAAGCATACCAATATTTTAGCTTACATCATACATTCTTTTTTTTTAAAAAGAAAAAGGATTCACAAATTTCTGAATTTTAAATATATTGAGACATGAGCTTTTCAGAAAAATTTTCTTTTATGCAACCAACAGAGACTACCTCATTGAAAAACCACCATATTAAATGTATGTATTTACCCACACACTGGTCTTTGCTCTCATTTCTTTATAAACATTTTTTTTTAAAATTACTTTTCTTTCAGATAAATAAATCAAAAACAATTTTTTGGAAAATATTGTTAAGTTCGATCAATTTTCAATATTAAAAACATGTCATTATTTACTTCTCACATAACCTCAGGCAATGTAAATAATTTACACACTAGTTTTACAATAAGAGAAACTATGATGTCTATAACGGATTGAGTGGCTAGCACAATGCCAAGCCGCCTTTATTTTCCCAAGTTGATGTCAGGTACCCATTCGAAACTGGGTGAACTCGGAGACCTTGCCAGCACCGAGACTCAAACCTATGACTCTCAGCAGTCTTGGTACAACAGCCAAGAGCGCCACCGCCTCCCCCTTGACAAAGATGTAACTTCAAAGTAAAAAAATTACAAGGCCTGGGATTTTCTTGTAGAATGATAAGCTGGTTCCATTTTAGACAAGTACCCATACAACATTGTTAGGATGTTTGTCATATTTTTACACGCTTTTATTTAAGTCACACTGTTTGTATGTTGAATCCGTCAAATCTTGTAACGTAAAATTAAACCACTTCTGATCGTTCTAGAGATCTCAAAATTTTGCCACAGATAGATCTTGGATGGCAATGCATTGTATCAAAATTTCAGATCGATCGAATGTATCGTAATTAAATAAATGCATTTTTAGTTTATCTCTCTATATAATCTGTATCCGTGCTTTTATGTGCAGTGGATAGGTTCAGTCATTTCACCTGTTATCATAGAAAATTTTTATTTTCTTCTTTTTCACTTTCTATATGTAAATAAAAGCTTGTCCTTTTTAAAAAAAACGATTTTTTAAATATTTTATTTCTTTTCTAAGCATTATGTGGGAATAAAATTACAAACCACCATATTGGGATTCACTACCCTTGGCCTCCCAGTATCTCTTGGTAAATGAGTTTATCATAAAAAGTACAGAGTTATTATTGGTATTTGAACAGTCAATAATAAAACAGTTCTTCACAGGAGCAAACTGTGTTGATACAGTTAAATCAAAAAGCTCATGAATTGATGACAGAGGTCTAGCACTTATTTGCTGATGGTGACATTTAAAATGTGAATAAAGACATTTGAGAACTGCACACCCTAAGTTTAAGCACAGCTGATTGAATCTCACCAGTTCTGTGCAGGTCTGGTAGTTGTTGGCCCTGGCCACATCAAGGGCCGTCTGTCCAGCATTGTTCTCCAGCTTGGCCAGGTCAGGCCGGGTACGAAGGAGCAGCTTCATGCACTCAGTGCGGTTGAGAGCAGCACAGATGTGAAGGGCGGTGTCCCCCATGTTTGTCTTCTTCTCCAGGTTACCTCTGTGTGGAACAGATAATGATATCAGATGAGGGAAAGGAGATTAGGCTTAAAAAACTTTCTAAGCTAACAATCAAATATGAGGGTGCACAGGGCCGGTCTCAACAATTGCGGGGCTCTATGCGGCTTAGTATGCGAAACGGATTGCACAGGGCTTAGTCTGGGTATAAGGATAATAAGTGAAAATTAAGATAGGTGAAGACTATGAAAGTGCGGGGTCCGCTGCGGCCGCATAGGTTGCAGTGGCCTAAGGCTTGCCCTGGGGGTGCAGGCCACCACAACACACATTGTTGATTCATCATAACAATTAATGTACCTCAGGGGAAACATTAAAAAAATAACTCTTTGACCCCTCCATCTCCTTAAACTTAGATTTGTTGGACAGAAAGAGTGAGGAAAATTGTATAATGACTTACATGGGAGTGTTCTGTATGAGGAAGTCAATGAGAGGCAGTGATGTGCCGTCATCTTCTTGTATGGCCAAATGAAGCGATGTCTCACCATTCTCCTGTAATTGAAACACATTCAGCCTGACCTCGATCAAACAAGAATTCTTCAAACTATCACACGCTTACTTTCATCATTTAAGGAAACTAAAAATTATGAGGCTGCTGATTTTTTTATGCATACAAAGTGAAGGTTGAATATTAAAATAAGCGTGTTCAAATTCAATATGTACATTATATTTACAACAACAAAAAAATATTTTAAAAATGAATGCATTTGCATTGACTAATATACAATATCCTAACAGATAGAAAAACTATGTATTTTTTTCAACATAAATGCCTATACAATTTTTTAAATTTTTTTTATCAATCAAGGTCTTCAGCTCATTAAAATAAAATCCAACAGCTAACCATATCTGGCAGTGGGGTGGACAGATCGAGCCCCTCAGCGTAGACTTGTAACAATGCCAGCAGATCCTTGAGCTGTATGGCTTGCTTCAAGTCCTGCTTCAATTCTTCCCTGTCTGCACAGGTTATTATTGCAAACTTATGCTGCTCATACTTGGCTTTGATAAAATCTCTACGCTCATTCCTAGTGTTGAAAAGAAATCAACACAACATGTTGTTAATGAAATCCTGTGATCTTTTAAGTTCAAGCCATCGACATTGATCTAAATCTCATTACACCACTCTATTTGTATTCAAAATTCAACAAATGATACCACAGTAATATCTTTAAATGTCTGCCCGTTGCATTTTTTTACATGTTATTATTTGTTGACCCATTTAAACACTACAAGTGCTTAAATATTTGCCGATTACACTACAAATGTAGAAATAAAAGAATGTCAGAATAATTGAAAAGCTTAGATTTGAGATGATCATTGCATTAAATCTGTTGGTAAGTGAATGTGTTGGTAAGTGAATGTGTTGGTAAGTCTTACATGTGACTGCTAGGCTTGGGTTTGATGCTGTGAGATGTGTCGTTGGGGTCCAGTGTGGCCTCCATGATATCATTAAATGCTGCATTGCCAATCACTCTTGCCAGCTGCCAGTCAACAATAAAACAGAAACTTTAGACAAGCATAATAAGTATAAGTGACTTTACAATAGACAAGCATGATTATCAATTTAAAAGAAATGCAGCTTCACCCTTATCTTACGAAGGACCACTGCCTCAGGCAGTGTAATGGTGCTTTCTAAACTTTTATACGATGCTCTTAAAATAGGCCGCCAACTAAATCTATCCTATAGATCAGGGGTTCCCAACCTTTTTGTACTCTAGAGCACATTCTAAAATATCGGTAGGGTGGCGGGCGCCACCTATTTTTAATCGACAAACTCCTTCCATAACTTCTTATTTTCCCATAATTTATTTTCTTATATTCATAATTTTTTAATAGATTAATTAAATAATAAACAAACATGTTCCAAAATAATTAAATCATTATTCAAACTACATACACACAGAGAAATGTATTTACAAAACGTAAACAAAGTAAACAAAAAACACAAATACAAAGAAAACATTTTATAACAAAATATAATGTCGATGTGATCTTTGGCATTGCATATCATTGCCCAGTGCCTCATAATTAGGATAGTAAGAGGATAATCCTGTTAGCAAACAATCATAAAGATGCTCATCGGTGAGTCGAGATCTATATCTTGATTTTATTAAGTTCATATTTGAAAACAATGATTCGCATAAATATGTCGAACCGAAAAATGTTTCAATTTTATATGCCATTTTTTTTTAAAAAGGAACTTTTCTCTGTCCACTGTATTCCAAAAGTCACCTGATACTAAAGATTTTAGCAAAATATCATTCTTAAGGTCCACAATTTCTAACTCTAGTTCTTCTGTCTTACCTTGAACAAAATCTGCAATACATGCGGCCATTTCCATTACATTTATTTGGCAAAGAAAAGGTTTGATACAGAAGAACACAATTTGCTCGATATGTGTAAACTGCAAAAATCTCTCTACAAACTGCTTTGTAACACTTAAAGATGCTTAATAAATAATGACCCGTTTAGTTCATTGTTACCAAGCATTTTCTTCATATGTGGGAAATGCACGAGAGAATCGATCTGCAGATGTGATATCGACAAATCCAATTTAGCTTTAAATGACTTTACAGAGCTTATCATTTCAGCTATGTTTTTGTCTTTCCCCTGCAACTCCAAATTTAAAGAATTCAATTTTTCCATGATATCTTTGAAAAATCCCAAATCAATCAGCCAGCGAGAGTCAGCTAGTTCAACATAATTTCCCTTTTTATCGTTTATAAATGTTTTTATTTCTTCAATTAAACTCAAAACTCTTGTAAGGACCTTTTCTTTACTGAGCCAACGTACTTCAGTGTGCAGAATAAGATCATGTTCTTTATCTTCAGTATCTTCTAACAGAGCCTTGAAAAGTCGATGTTGCAAAGGAGCTGCTCGAATAGAATTGATTATTTTTGTAACTATTTTCATAATGTGTTGAAATTGCAATATTTTACAACACAGAGCTTCCTGGTGGATAATACAGTGATAGGACATAAAGTTGAAAATGATTCATCCTTCTTGCAGAGGGGAATAAATCTTCTGTTTTACCTACCATTGCTAGTGCCCCATCGGTGGTTATCGCAGACAGCTTGTGCAAAGGCATATTTATTGACTTGGCGTATGTTCTGAATGTATTATAAATATCCTCATCCCTTTGTCTGTCCTTTCATAGGTAATATTTGTAACATATCATTTTTTACTGTGAAATTACTAAATACCATTCTCATCATAACCGCTAACTGTGCAGTGTCTGATATATCTGTTGACTCGTCAAATTGTAGCGAGAACCAGTCACATATTTCCAAGTCAGTCTTTAACTGAGTTTGTATGTCTGTTGAAATCCCATGTATTCTTCTTGTGACGGTGTTATTTGACAACTGTAGGTCTTGTATTGCTGAGACTATCTCACGTTTCTTAGAAAATCCATCAAACAAACAATCGGCACCAGTCAAAAATGTTCCTGAAACAACTCACCATCAATAAAAGGTTTCTTCTTTTGTGCGATCATGTGAGAAATTTTGAAAGAAGCAATGGTGGCCCTTTTAGAATTTTCCACATGTCTAGTGAAAACAGTCTGTTGTGCAGTTAGACTTGATTTTAGTTGACGTATTTTTTTTTCTTACTTCAGATTTAAGTGGATAATTCACATCAAAAGTGGCATGAATTGTCTGAAAGTGTCGTTGAACATTATGTTTTTTTTCGGCACTGCAATGCTACTACCACATAACAAACAAACGCATTTATTTTTCAAATTAACGAAATAATATGATTCCTCCCAGTCAGTGTTAAAATTATAGGTTTGTTGTCTTTTACTCGGTCCATTCATTTTAGGGCATCTCGCTTTCACCCCGTTATAAATTTACAGAAGGAAAATCAAAACTCCTAACTCGTGTTTCGTCAGACGAAGATGTCTCTTAGCTCAGTGCTTCTCAAAGTGGTGGTCCGCGGAACGGACATTTCGCTACCACGTCAGTACAGGCAAAATATTTCACCGGTCCCTAGTGCAATGGAAACAATTCCTGCTGGTCCGCAATACTAAAAAGTTTGAGAAGCGCTGTCTTAGCTAACCGTCGCGACTGGAACGGGCAGCAATCGCAATCACAATGACAACAACGTGGATCAAGGCGGAGAATGCTATTTGCACATCACTCCTTGTTCCAGGAGGGTTCCAGGCTAGCATGAAGAGTGCAGTCTGGCTCGCCGCTATACAAGTTGCGACAAGTACTGTCAGCAAAGGAACCACTCATACATACAATATCGCAAACATACGAACGTATTTTATATACCTAGGCCTAAAAAAAAATTAAAATTCTAACAAATAAATAAATATAATTCACATTTTTAATTAATGTTTATGAAAAAAATTCCGTCTCTGTGGCGGGCACATACGAAACGTTCCGCGGGCGCCATGCCGCCCGCGGGCACGGGGTTGGGAACCTCTGCTATAGATATAGATGCTTCACCAATCCAAAAGTGTTGCCTCAAAATCTCCACCAATTTTGACACTAGAGGAAAGCCACAGTTTCAGGATTCATTTACATAACGTTCAATTTGATGTGCTAATAATTTTCTAAAACATGAATACATTAAAATGAAAGACATGAGAAAATCACATTTACAACTGACCAGCAGCTGAGAGGTGCCCAGCTCATCAATGACTGTGCTCTGTGTCCGAGAGATGTGCACGCCAAGCTCCCTGTGAATGCCACAGCACTCTAAACACACCATGACACCCAAGTTTACAGACAACCATTCAGGGTCTGAAATAATCCCATTGTAATTCTTGATTAGCACAAATACATTCAGTTTGACAAAACCTGGGCATCATTAATAACAAATCAGAGCTTTAGTCCCTAAATTCTTACCACATGAAAATATTTAGACACAATGGCCTTGCTTAATGTGATTTAAAATTTCTTCATTGTTTAACTCTTTTTCT
>CALYLW010001448.1:105790-180183 GCA_944989445.1 Ampullaceana balthica
TTAAGCTTGCTTGTGATGAAATAAAGTAGACAGACATAAGATGGAGAAATAAGGCTACAGAAACACTTAACTGACATTTCACACCAAGATCTAACTACCATAAATCAAAGCAGGCAATAGCACAATTTCATTCAGAGTTTAATGATCACTGATGCCAAACAAAAAAATCTATATGAGTTAAAGAAACAGGAAACCATGACAAAATTATAAAGATTTTATGGCTTGAGCCTATTCAAAAGTTTATTTTCAAATTCAGTTTGATGGTGATATTTAGAAACACTTTTCTAGGAAGTGAAATTTGAAACAATGAGATGTATGCTCAGATATATGCATTAATTCAGGGAGGGAAAAAAGAAATAGGTCAAGATAGTTTCTGAACCTAGGAGAAAATAAATTCTTTAATTTAAAAAAATTTGCATTTTAAATGAGAGTAAAAAATGGTTTACAAAAGCATCTTCTAAAAGCATACAACTTCATTGAGATATACCATGCAGTGTCCAAATATCACAATCTTATTGGGCATTTTTTAAAAAGAAAAGCTATGCAAAAGCAACATCAAATTTTATAGAGGCAAATAAAACGGAGGGAAAAAAAACAACAGACTTGTGATCCATTAGTGATTCAAACTGGTACACAACATATCCTATTAAGGTCACCAGTTTAGCAAACAGAGTAAGATAAGGCTCAGATCTTGGTGTGACATGTCTGATTAAATCACAACATAAACATAATATAAATAAAGTACCCATCCTGATCCTGAGAAACGATTGGTCTGCTACACATGGGGGGTGGGGTAAAGGAAGGAAAACAATGTGTACATTAATAGACAAAATGGCTTCCTGAACTGCAGGGGAGTTCAACCACACAAAAAATTTTTTTTTAAATTTAGTTGGCATGTTTGCTTTGATGGAGTTAGCAAATCTTGATTTAACTGATCACCAAAGCACATTTATGCCATGAAATTTTATTTATTATGTTAATAATTGTCACATTAATACAAAGAGACAATCACAATGGGTAATAAACTTAAATGTATTTATCATTCTCAGTTAACTTAGTGTTAATGTCAAAGGATTCATATGTGAAGGAGGACTAAGGGAAGTACTAGGCACTTTCATGTAAAGTGCTTTACAATAAATTTGTTAAAAAGCACTCTGACATTCAAAATAATTGGGAGTCAAATATTGAAAAGAAATAATTGTAAATTCAATGTTGTTTTTGCACCAAGTAGTCATGTCTTTTGGAAAATTAGCACCTTTGTGAACCCATCACCAGCTCTAAATATTAAAAAAATCAAATCATCCTACTTTATCAAATCTTTGACGAAATTTTTATTGTTAATTAAAATGGCAGCAATGATTGAGGGCACTCACTTCAACCCCTTACCAAGGGAAACAATTGTTGCAACATTTGATCCTACATGTGGAAGAAAATCAGAAGCCCCGAGCCTAATGCTCTTCATGGGTCTTCCCGGAAGACCCTCCAAGCTATCTGGCCCCCTCCCCCAGAAAAGGACGTGACAGCTGGGAACGGAGCGGTCGCTTCTGAAGCGGCCACCTGGGCATCCAGGACAGAAAGTCGAAGATGCCTCCCACTAAGTTAGCCTCACAAGGAGGGGTGGAATTGTCTTACTATGACCCGCTACCACTTTGGCGCCGCCCCGGCAAAGCATACGAGTTAGGATCGCCGCTATGCGGGGAATCATCAATGACCTACCTAGGGTGCAACCCCCACTGGAAGGTTTCCTCAGAGCTGGCGCCCAATGCGTTCTTCATGCAACATTGCAACAATGCAACATTTGATAAAAATGTCAATTTCTTATCTCATCTATTACAGACATTCCTTTTAAACAGATGATTTTTCCTGCTATGCTTATCCATGGCTTATGTCAAGTCTTGCATTTTTTAAATAGTTTTAAATGATGATAGTATGTTTGTTTTCTTGGTTTGTTCAGGGAACCCATTCCAAGTCCGAATTCCAGACATGAAGAACAAGAATTAGTATGTTTGTTTTTGCATATTGAACACAAAAAATTGTTTTATACCTAAGTCTACCTGAGGGTTGTATTAGATTATCTTTATGTTGTATTTCCTATTAAGAATTAATTGCCTTATGCATTATTACTACTTTGCGCTTCTATCCTGTGACTCTAGTTTTAATAATTTAACTAATGGTATTACTCTTGTCAATTTAAATATTCTCATCACTGGTAGCTGGAGCAAGTAAATGATGAACTTTGCAAGACACACTCTTGATATTTCCTTTTTTTTTCATATTTAAAAAAGTTCAACTTGAAGAGGAGGAATAAATAACTTTGAGAAGATTCCAAGACCAGACCAGGTCAAGAGATTTATCAACAACCAACATAGCCAACAGTTTGTTTTTTTAATAGAAAAGTATGAATTAAAATTCTCTGACTTCATTTTTAATAGAATTTTATATTTATTGAGTCACCTAATATAGTGTATCTTTATGGTTTGAAAAATAATCTAAAACTAACATGATTCACTCTGTTCAATGAATTTGATGTGTTGACTGACAAGACTTACTTCTTTGTATGTCATAGAGCTTTTCAGTGCCTCCCTTAAGTCAACGAGCTGTCTTTTTTCAGCATCATGACGTTGTCTGATCTTCTGCAGCTGCTTTAAGAGCTCCTCAACAAAGTCATGGAAGTGCTGAATGGTGCGCAGACCATCTCGGAAGAAGCTGAGGTATTGAAACACACATTTTTACTGCTGACACTGACAGCCAATCACCTATACATAAAGGTAGCGTGTATTCGCTAGTCTGGAAGATCCAATATACGGCTGTATACTCGCTCATCCACTTCCGGTTATTGTAAGAAATCATGTTTCTAAAATTGAAGAGCTACAAGTATGTCGAAATAGTATGAATGCACAGTTAGTACTAGTAGTATCGCCGCCATGGAACATGACATAGACATTTGTTGTAAAAAGAAACCAACCACTAAAACATATCACTAAACCTAACCTACACCCTAAAACCTATCACTAAACCTACCCCTAACCCTAAAACCTATCACTAAACCTACCAGTATCCCTATCCCTAAACCTAAAATGTGATTCTGTCAGGGACAAACCATGAAAAAAATATTATTAATTATCAATTCATGTGAAAAAAAAATACTCCCCAACTGAAAATCGAACCTCGGACCACCAATTCAACAATCGATCGCACTAACTATGCTACCACATAGGCTCGATAAAATTTGTTATTTTTAAACTTATTACGAAAATTCTTTTATATTATGGCTTACTTGTAGCTTTTCAATTTTAGAAACATGATTTCTTACACAAACCAGATGAGCGAGTATACACTATCATACATAAATTCTAATTATTTCCACACACACACACACAAACTGTAGTAAAAGGATAAGAAACCTTTTCACCAAGAATAACATAAAAAACAACCTTAGTTTTTAAAGCCACATTTTTTGTGCTGGCAAAAAAAGATTGTTCTTTAACGATAATGCAAATGGCTACAATTGGAAGATACAGCTAAATGGTTAACATTGGATTTCATAGCTTGTTATCATGACTTACTTGGCCTGAACCTGGTAGTACTCAGCCAAAGACTGAAGTAAATCAGATCCCTTCTTTGTTCTTATTTCATTTACTTTGATTAGGTACTGAAAATGAAAAGTTGGACACAAATTAACTATAAAATAAAAAACAATTAACTTGTGTAATTTTTAATTAAACTCCGCCGTAGCCGGTCCCAAGCCCGGGTGAGAGAGGAGGAGGGTTGTGCGAAGGGCTAGCATCCCTTCCCGTAAAAAAAGCCTTGCTACAAAAACGTGAACAAAGAAAAAAATAGGAAACTCGGACCTTGGAGATGATGGGTCTCGTAACAGAGAACTTATGAAGCTGGATGGCCAAAGCCAACTGGAAACCACCCGGCAGACAACCATCCTCTCCACTAGGACCACCACCAACTTAGGAACATGGAATGTAAGGACCATGTTCGAAGCTGGAAAAACTGCCCAAGTTGCTGCCGAAATGCAACGGTACAAGCTAGCCATCCTAGGGATAAGTGAATCCCGATGGACTGGCTCAGGCCAGATGAAGCTCAACACAGGAGAACTGCTACTATATTCAGGCCATGATGAAGAAAACGCAGCCCACACCCAAAGAGTAGCAATCATGCTTTCCAAAACTGCCCAGAACGCCCTTTTAGGGTGGGAAGCCCATGGTCCCCGAATAATCACCGCAAGATTTAAGACCAAAAAGCAAGAAGTCAATATGGATCTTCTTCAGGTTTACGCTCCTACTAACGACAGTAAAGAAGAGGACAAAGAGGACTTCTACAACAGACTGAGAACCCTTATCCAAAAGTGTCCTAGGAGCAATGTGATTATTCTAATGGGCGACCTAAATGCAAAAATAGGCAGCAACAATAATGGATATGAAGAATGCATGGGAACAAATGGCCTCGGAGAGATGAACGATAATGGTGAAAGGCTAGCAGATCTATGTGCTGCAGATGGACTGGTCATTGGTGGAAGTCTCTTCATGCATAGAAATATCCACAAGGCAACATGGATATCACCAGATATGTCAACGGCTAACCAAATCGACCATATCTGTATCTGCAAAAAGTTTAGAAGATCTCTCCAAGATGTAAGGGTAAAAAGAGGGGCAGATGTAGCCTCAGACCATCATCTACTTAGCCCAACTAAGGCTCAAATTGAAAAAGAATTGGACAAGTGAGGGAAGCAAGCGCCAACGTTTTAACACTACTCTTTTGAAAGGGGGACCAAAACTTAATGAGTTCAAACTTACGCTAACAAACAAATTCCAGATCTTACAAGAACTTGGCAACGAAGAAACAGTTGACCAAAACTGGAAAAGCTTCAAAGAAATACTCACGACCACCTGTGAAGAAGTGTTGGGTCCAAGGCAACAAACGCATAAAGAATGGATCTCTAATGAAACCATGGAGAAAATCCAACAGAGGAAAAAGAAGAAGGCAAATCTCAACAACAGCCGCACCAGAACTGAAAAAGCTAGAGCATCAGCAGAATACGCAGAAGCCAATAAAGACGTTAAACGTAGTATAAGGTCAGATAAAAAGAACTACATAGAAGGACTAGCAACCGAAGCAGAAGAGGCAGCTTACCATGGAAACACAAGAGAACTATTCAGTACAATAAAAAAAGTAAGAGGTCGTCCCAAAATGACCTGGAGAAGAGAACTGGAGGCAGACACAAAAATGAGCGGGCACAGCTGGGGGCAGATTGAGAGACTGGAGCAGGACCGGGATGCCGGGAGAGACTTTGTTCGCGGCCTATGCCCCAGATGGGACGAAGGGCGATGATGATGAATTTTTAATTAAGAAATTATCAAACATATAAACAAAATAATCTAAAAAGAGATAGAACTAACTTCGATATGAGCTACACAAAAAATCACAAATCTAATCTCATATTCTGTAAGCTTGAGTTTACTCTCTTAAAGCTTTTGGCAACCTGCTCCATCTGCTGAGCAGTGCCATACAACACTGTCAGAGCGTAGGACTCATGCTGCTCTAAACTCCCTGGCTATGTCTAGCAAAGGGCATGAAGTCAACACGAAGGTGCACTACTGTTTCAGAGGTTAGGCTGCAATGCCAGCAGTTTGAGTCCCTGGTGTGGTATAGTCTGTTGAAGTATGAGTTGGTGGGGCAGTGCTCCTATCTCAGAGTCACCAAACTGGTGTTAGCTACTCATTTTGGAAAAATCGGTCTGCTTGACTGGACCTGAACATGTTGGCATGTAGCCCTCTTACATTATAGAAATTGTATAAAGTAAATGTAGCTTTACCAAGAAACATGTACTGACTGAAGTAAATCAACAATAAAAATGGCTGGGGAACTTGGCTTTTTAAAAAGAAATATTTACAATAGCTGTGACACGCAGTAATTGGGTGACCTTACCTCACACATCTGAAGTTGAAATATCTTTCTCTCTCTCTCCATCTCTTCTGCCAGCTGATAATAAAGCAAAAAATTAATGCTTAGGTTTACAACATTACAGAAACTGAGATAGCCGAATAATTTATTCCTCCTTTTCAAGTTGTGCTTTTCTTTTGCTAGAAGAAAACGTTAATTATTTTTTGCAAGTAAAAAAAAACTGGCTGCTTTTCATTCCAAACTTTCAACAGATTTGTGAAGATTTTGCAAACAATGTTGGTCTTTAATTTTGTTGTTGTTGTGAGAATTGACAAGGAAATGACCACAAAACAAAGTGGCCTACCTCAGCCCCAGAGATTTCACCCCTCACCATCCCAACGTCCATAGCTTGTTTCTTCTTTTCCTTCTCTGTCTTGGAGCTAAGAAGGTCAATTCAAAATAATCTGGTTATCAACATCTTCATTTAAAAAAAAACAAAAAACTACATAATAAATGTAAAAAATTTTAATTGAGCGATTTTGAACCCTCCAAAAAGCCATTTTAACGCCACTCCTCCCATTTTCCATACATAAAAATAATATAGCATAACATTTTTAAGGTATCATATACATGATGCCTGAAACAGTAAACTAAAGATTAGTAAACAAAAATAACCCAACAGATGAATTAAATAGTTTCCAAGCAGTTGGGCAAAAGGTTTTATATTGCAATAGACATTTTTTATTTGAAACATTTATTTTCAATAACTTTGCATGCATTCACAGGTTCAATAATTTAAAGAAAGTTAAGAACATCTATAAAATACTTATAACAAATATACATTTTTTAAAAATAAATGTCAAAACTATTCAATAAGATCACATTCAAAATTTGTTCTTACAATTTTGCCTCATAATCTTTCCAAGCCTTATCAAAAGGCTTCTTCAGGTCTCCCTTAGCACCTTTCAAATCTCCTTTGAGAAATGAGTCCAGTGGGAAGAGCACCATGTTATTCAAACCATCCATCTGAAACAAAGACAGAAATGAGAGGTTTTAGTTTTAAAAAAACATTGTAAAATAAACATGGAAAGTGAATGTGAATGCTGATATTTCTAGATGTCAAAGAATTTATGAATCTTGGAATTCCAAATTATCTATTGCATGACTATTTCATGGCTAGTTCCATTATAATCGACACAAGATACAAAATGAAATTAAAACTTTGTTTAAAAATGACTTAAAACTCTGTCTTACACAAGTCATCATACAGAAAGGGTTAAAAAATGTGAATAAGTAATCACATAGTACAGTTTACTACTGAGCAATACAATTAATAAATGTTTAACAGAAGATGAGGGGGAGTAAGTTTAACATTGGTAAATAGATAATAAAATATTTAAAAAAACAAGATGAAACTGTACAGTCAAAAAGGTTGACAGTTCATTGAGTTGGAAGCATGACACATTTCTTTCTCAACACCATTTTAACTTAAAGACAATTTCAGAGTAGACCCTGAAGATGGCTAAATAGGAAGGAAAGATTTTTGAGATTGCTTATTTTTAACCAGATATGAATTATAAGGTTGACTGCTCACCATGTTTTTCATCATGGAGGAAAGATCTTTGGTGACATGGGAGAATTTCATGAATGCATCACCTGAAAAGTGAAAAATACTCTGTAGCTTTTATCCTTAAGCAACTAACCCATTAGCTGTGGGTAAAATACCAGTGATACAAAGTGGTAGTCTCTGAACCTATCCCCATATAAGGCACACACAAAAATTTAAGTCCCAATTAATTTTTAAAAATCTAGTTAAGATTTATGAATCACCGGCCAGTTTAACTATGTATAATTCTTGCTGGTTAGGCCTACTGAAAGTCTTGAAAACCATTGAGACTATGAGTGATTATTCCCCTTAAAAGACTCCAAAATCTGCACTAACCAATTTCATTTTCGTGGTCCCTGGTCTTGGCAATGGTCCCCAGCCTCTCCAGGTTCTCTGCTACTATTGCATCATTTGTGACATGAGCTGAAAGAAAATGTAAAAAAAAACATTTTTCAATGTCAAGATAGTTAAAGTGTCACTGCTTAATAATGAAACGGTAAAATGTTTAACATTTGTCATCCCTAACAACCAACAAACATTGTGCGCACATGGAAGTCACGGGATATATATATGTTAAGTATTCTTTAAGAAGGTTTTACAAATGAATGTGGCTAAATGTTAGAAATGATTCTCATTACAACAGAAATGAGCTTGTATCCCCTAAAAGACAATAAATTTTCAAGTCTAATAAACATGTCCTTTGATACCATCCTTAATCAAAGAAAAAATGATTCCTTAATACTTTACATGGGATAATTGAAATTTTAAATTAAATTTTAAGTTGATTTGACTTTCCAAACCCATTATGTATGTAACAAAT
The DNA here is from genome assembly GCA_944989445.1 of Ampullaceana balthica. NCBI lineage: Eukaryota > Metazoa > Mollusca > Gastropoda > Lymnaeidae > Ampullaceana > Ampullaceana balthica. The sequence goes on from CALYLW010001448.1 coordinate 114,109, forward strand.
TTGTACTCGTATATACACCTGATTGAAATTTGATGCTTAATGATTGAATAATACCATGTTTAATAGGGACTCTACATTTTTCATTAAATCTCTTTTAAGCTGCTTGCAAAATACAGTGGCATTAATTTACAACCTTTTTTATGTTGAAGATATTCAACCTCTGATAATAATAACTCAAAGTGTAAATTACTTTAAAAAATGTTATACTGAATTGATAGGATTATTAATAACGCCATTGATATACAAAGATTTAAATGCATCCAATCACAGCATAAATTAAATCAGAACAGATGTGTAGTCATAAATCTCAAGTCCATCTATTTGGACATAACATTTACAATTAATTGCAATTAATTTTGACCTAATTACGCTTATGAATGGAAAAACAACACACAGTTAAGTGTATTTCTTTTTAAATCCCTTATATTAACTTCACACTCTTGTCTGTGGTGGTCCTGCCCGCGGAAAAACTAAAGTAAAAAATGACCCCACATCCCGGGATCATATCGAGCTGAAATTTTGCACATAGACTTTTGTCACCTAACAATGCATTCTATCAAAATTTCAGATGGATCGAATGTACTTTAATTAAATTGATGAATTTTTAGATTATCTCTATGTATATCTATGTAGCTTGTAAATGTTTGTGCTAGTCTGTTGCGTTGTGCGTATTTTATTGAACATATTTTCCTTTCACGGTGTCCGGTGCGTATTATATTGAAGTTTATTGAACATACTTTTATAATATTTTCCCGATCTGTAAATGTTTATGCTAGTCTGTCGCGCAGTGCGTATTATAATCAATACTTTTAGTTAGTCTCATATATAAGGGATTTATAGTCAAAAACTTTGTTATTACAGGTTGTTTAATTTAAATTTTCCTCTTGGTAATTAAAGCAGAATATTTCATTCTGTACAAATCTTTTCAAACTATCCAATACAAGTTTTGATGTTTATTAATTTAGCTTCATAACATAAAATTGAAAAAAAACATGGTGACATCTTTAATAAACAGAGTATTAAGAATCCAGTCTTTGGGCAGTAATACTTCGTTAAGGTGGGAGCATGAATAACAACAGATCTCCCTGTAAATAAATATAAGATCCCAGTTAGCCAAATTAACTTAAACTAAAGGAGATGGAACTTGCACAAATATTTTTTCAGACTAAAGGGGTTAGTTTCCCCAGGAAGATATACATGTATAAAGAAACAAACTCTAAGACTTGAGTCATAGACCAGGGAGTGAACTCAAGGCAGTTCAAGATTATGAGGCTCTAGACAAGGCACCATAGTAATGGTGGTATTTATCGATGGCCCTAAAGAAATAGAAGTAATAATGACCATACAGAAACTTGAATGAGACAACAGCAGCCACCATATAGCCATCCTTATGATGATAATTTTCCCATGCTGATTTTATGGTACATGTAATACTATGCAGACACTGGAGCAACATTACAATTCTGTTTACTGAATTTGAAGACATCTTACTTTTAGCAGGAGCTAAAGTAAATGATTTGATGGTTAACAAGACATGAAAACAGTACAAATCAAGACCAATATAACTTATGTAAAAGAGAAAACTTATCAATACTTTGACTTCTTTTACTTAATAAAAATATTACAAAGCCAAACCTCAAAAAAAAAGTAAGCCACCAACTAAACAAACATGACCACAAGTTATAGCTAGCTCCATTCTTACATTCTTATTATAATCTTTTGTTCTAGATGCTGAATTTAAAAAATGTGTAATATTAATATCAAAGCATGCCACCCAAACAATTTGCTCATAAATTATTTATACCTGACAAACACCGACATTTTACAGCAAACAAAAAAGTGTCCTGCAGTGTTTAAGACAGATGTGTTCAGCAAAGTTAATGGTTTGGCAGAACACATGGGAGCCACTACAAATCATCCCACCATGATATTGTGACAGTGAGTTTAGCCATAGCTAATGACCCCTATAATAAAGAGTATCTCACATTCCCTGGTTGAACAGCTTGTAGCACAGTACACACAATGATAAATTAATCCAAACAAAGAGGCTATGAACGTTTCACAACACAATATTTCAAGATTCTTATATTATATTTATACGAGCAACCACGCCCGTCCAAGGACGTTCCGCCACCATTCGGTGGCATGTTGTAACTCCCCTATCAAAACGTCTCCCAACTATACAGAAAGAAATCTCTGCATCGTGTCATTTAACGCTCAGTCACTTGGTCCATGTGACAAACGTACAACTGTATGCGAATTTATCATGGACAGGCAGATAGACATCATGTTTATTCAGGAGACCAGGTTTCGACAAACTGGTGATGAGGGAAAGTGTGCCGATATTGCTCCACTCAGCTATTCTGTTCGATCATTTCCACGTGCCACTCGAGGTGGAGGCCTAGCTGCTGTCAACAGAAGTACGCTGTCACAAGAGCTTTCATTTGTAACAGAATTCGAATTTGCGCACACATCCTTTGAGTTAGTTCAAATCACATTGTAAGTGCCCCATCATATCATCCACTTTATGTGCATCTACCGTGTCTTTCCGAGCAAAAAAAATTAATTAACAGATGCCAAATTTCTTGAGGAATTCCAGGAACTTTTGGACCATGCCAACACTGCCTGGCACTTACATGATAGTATGTGACATGATCAACCGCAGAATCCCATGACAGCAAAGATGGTCAAGCTTTTGGATTCATTCAACATTGATCAAATGATTGATAAACCTACCCACAATAGAGGACATATAATTGATTGGGTATTGCACAGACCTGACGATTGCCTTGTCAAATCCGCAATCGTAACAGAAGAGCTGTCCTCAGATCACTTTTGTGTTATTTGTGAACTTAGGGTGATTGCCCCCCCCCCTCCCCACAAAATTCCGAGACCTTCGCAATCTGCGTGCCATGAATCGCGACGCCTTCCGGCAAGATCTAAGTGTGGGCGTGTCCCTTGACCTATGCCCCACTTTGGATAAACTGAATAGTACACTACTCTCTGTGCTGGACTTACATGCCCCTGTCACCCGCCACAATGTCAAGTCAACACGATCAGCTCCTTGGTATTCAACAATAAGGGAAGAACTTCGACGCGCCTAGAAAGCTCGACGTAAAGCAGAAAAGACTTGGTTGAAGTCGAGACTTGTCGCAATAAGCAAATTTATTCCGCTGCCAAGCGATGTGTTACTAATATTGTACATCAAGCAAAAACATCATATTTTAATAATAAAATAATCACAAGTAGTACTAGTAGGCAGCTATTTAATGTATGTAATAACCTCATAGGGAGTGGTAAAGCTATGGTCCTTCCCTCTGTGTATCCCCTGCATCAGCAACCAGATATATTTTGTAACTTTTTTATCAACAAAATTGCTAAAATTCGTGATGAACTTGACAGAACGTTGTTGCCACCACATGATTTATCTCCTTCTTTTGCTGTGAGGTCAAGCTTTGACATGTTCCAGCCTGTTACGGAAAATGAGGTCAAAAGTATTATTCTAAAATCTAAGCCAACGTCCTGCTCTCTTGATCCCATCCCCACTCCACTATTGGTTGAGTCATTAGATCTCTTACTCTCAACAGTAACTAATATAGTTAATGAAAGTCTAAAATCTGGCACCTTTCCTTCATTATGTAAATCTGCTATTATAAAACCCTTGCTGAAAAAACAAGGATTAGACCAAAACAATTTAAACAACTATCGACCTGTGTCTAATATTTCATTTTTGTCGAAAGTCATTGAAAAACTAGTCTTAAAACAACTTTTTGCTTATCTAAATGACCACACTCTTCTAAGTCCTAATCAGTCGGCCTACAGACCTTCTCACAGCACAGAGACCACCCTGTTGAAGGTAACAAATGACCTCCTACTCGCACTGGACAGTGGGAAAATTTCTATATTGGTCCTCTTAGATCTTAGTGCAGCCTTTGACACTGTCAACCATCAAACACTGCTGAAAACCCTGCAAAATTATTTTGGAATTTCTGGCTCAGTTCTGGCTTGGTTTCAATCATACTTATCTAACAGATCACAGGTAGTATCAGTAGATGGCTGTATCTCTCACAAAGCTGACTTGCTTTATGGTGTGCCTCAAGGCTCTGTTTTGGGTCCGGTACTTTTTGTACTGTATACAAGGCCACTACTTCTACTGCTCGAAAAGCATTCAGTTAAAAGCCAATCATTTGCAGATGATACTCAGCTATATACTCACACTAATCCCTCTAATATGGACTCCACTGTCCAATTGATGCAAGAGTGTATTGGTGAGGTAAAGTCTTGGATGACGTTCAGCAAACTCAAGCTGAATGATGACAAGACTGAAGCACTTCTATTTTGCAACAATAAATCACGCAGTACTTTGTGTCTTCCGAAGTCAATTCACGTAGCCAGTTCGGATATTCTGTTCACTACATCGACTAGGAATCTTGGCTACATTATTTCTGACAATATATCTATTAACAACTTCATCAATCACATCTGTCACTCTGCCTACACTGCCATTCGTCAGATCAGCTCAATCCGTCATTACTTAACAATTAGTGCAACAAAAACTCTAGTCTGTGCTCTTGTACTAGCTCGTATGGATTACTGCAATTCTCTTCTGTCAGGTGCAAAAACATGACCATGTTACTCCAATTCTTCACTCACTTCATTGGCTGCCTATACAAGCCCATATTGATTACAAACTGGTCGTTCTCTGTTACAACTTCTTTTCGGACTCATGCCCATCGTATCTTACTGAACTTTTGTCGGTCTACTCACCCACTCGCCAGCTACGATCTTCTGCAGACACACGCGTTCTCTCTGTTCCTACAACACGCACCAAAACATTTGGTGAAAGGTCGTTCTCTTTTTGTGCAGCCAAACAATGGCATTCTCTACCATTACACATACGTAGTATTCAAACAACCAAGTCCTTCAAGACTGCACTTAAGACACATCTTTTCAAAATTAATTAAACAACATTTCTTGTAAATGATTAACGTAGCTTATGTATAATGTACTGTAATGTTTGTGTTTGTTATGATATGAAAGTTAATTTAATACTTATAGGTATGTTATTTCTTTCATGTAAAGTGCTGTGAGCCCAGTTTCTTACTGGGATACAGCGCTATATAAATAATAAATTTATTATTATTATTATTATTAAATTCTGGATCATGCTGCTATTTAGAGTATTGATCACTGGTGAGAGTAGATGGCAATTTATGATTAAAGAGCAACCCAACTGTTTCATTTAATTTCAGCAATATCCTCAAACAACCTAGGCTACCAGTTTGTGTCATACCAAAAAAATAAAGTGTTGATTTAGGATTTAATTTTAAATAACTTCCTATTTTTTTTGTTCCATTTGCTTTTGGTTAACTTTGAAATTCTCAGCAGCTTAATGCAAACAGTTTGACTTGTGTCATTTCTGTGTGTAGATAGCATTTACTTAAAAATTAAATTGATTGTAAAATAATTTGATCGATTAAAATTTAAGAAAATATTTCTAATATTTGTTACCAATTTATTAATATTTTTTTGTTTGTTGTTACTTAGATACTTTTCCCTAGTATTATTATTATTTATTTAGACGTGCATATGTGAACAAAAATGTTTTTCGTCCTTTTTTCTTGCATAGCAGAACGAATTTGCTGTGTTATGTCACCAAATTTGGGAGCCATACTAAATATGCGTTATAAAAATATAATTAATCAAAATTAATCAAATAACTTTTTCCCAATTAATCAAACATTTTTTTTTAAAATCAGTACCAGCCCTACTATGAAGTAATAGTTAATACAATATGACAGTACTCTATGTCATCACCTTCATAAGTGAAGAGGAAAGGAAATACACAACAAAAAACAGGAAAAATTTTGAAGTGGAAAAATGTAATTGTATGGAATCAAAACCTACTATTGCCAGTGTTGTAGAGAGCTTTAACTGATTTCTTCATTTTTGTGAGACTGCTTCTGTCCAAATCCAGAGTCTAAAAATAAATGATAAAATCACATGATAATTTAAAAATAAATGTGTGCATTAAAATGTTATTTAATATTGTGATATTTTAACATCTTGGTTTGTCAACAGAGAAATACAGTTGATGATGTATGTTAAAAATATGATATGAAAAGAAAATTGTGAAAATATTCTTAATACATATGTAATTTCAAACTACTAATCTTTATACCTATTTCACAAGATGGGACTATACTTGGGTTGTATTTCTGCATGCAATGAAAGTAAATAAAATATATACACCTCACCAAAAGTTTGTAAGTGAAACGATTAGCAATGAGTTAGTAGGGATCAAACTGATCAACGACCTCAAGGTTATTTCAAAAATCATTTTGACTGGATAAAGTAACTTTTTTTTAATGAAAAAATTTAAAGAAAAGTTGTTTCATTGTAAACATATTGAAAAAAAGATTGCCTTTTTGTCATTTATGCTAGAGAAATGATTGAAACACAAATAGACCTATACCAAAGATAATTTAGGAAAGACAATATCATTCAATATGCGATCCATTGGTTCCATATAAATATTTATTTAAAACTAAACCAGTATTAAATCGTATTTTAAATGGAAATATGCTTATCAATCTTTAATTTAAATTATGAATATCATTTTTCAGGAAAAATTATTTAAAACCCAGATATGTGGGTTGCAAGTATTGCATGCAGTTTAATATTGAAAATTTATTTTGAAATAACCTGTAATTTTTGTTTAATAAAAATAATTTAAAATGTATATAATCTTTTTAACTGAATATATTTTCCATTTTGTTTTAATTTTATGATCTCTCAGTAAATATGTGCATAATTTGGGCAGTCTGAAATTAAATGACAGTAAGAGAAAGTAGAGTTAAAAGAATATTATAAGTAGCTAAGTGGGATAAAAAGTAGGTAGTAATTGATAAGTATAAATAATAATACAGTGGGACCTGCTTAAGTCGACGGCCCCCCCGGTATGAAAAATGGCGCCGAGATAACCGATCATCGAGTTAGACAAAAACCAATATGGCTGCAAAATATTAACATGCGCTTAAAATTTCTTTATATACATGATGTGCGTTAATTAGTGATGGGGACGATTAATCGTAATCGTATCGGAATATCAGGACTAGGCCTGTCAACGGGTACCCGTTGCGATGTGATTACACGGGTAGTAAAATTCCACCCGGGTACCCGTGAAAATGTGGCTTCAATGTCTATATTCTATATTAACGGAGGCCAAACTTCGGCTCACATGCGGCTTTTTTGTGTTTACATTGTGGCTCGCGAAACAATTTAACAAATGAAATTTAAAATTTTTTTTTAATGAGCTGTGAAGTACATCTATGGAGAAATATCAGACTCTGTCAACTGGAAGTATCTGTCAATGGGAAATAAAATACGGTCCCAACAAATTGCAATGTATTTTAATACATCTTTTTTCTCTCAACGTGAAACAGAAATCGCAAAACACAAAAAGGTTTTGGTTCTGTAAAAGAATCATATAAAGAAAACAAAAGTCCTCTGCCAAAAATAAGGATGGACTGCTTAGAGATGAAAGACGCTATGTTTGTTAAAAAAAAACAACTCTTGCTTTGACACTAACTTTGCTTTGAAATACGCCGATTGATACTAGTAGTCTAGCTAATGTTGCTTATCTACCCCTCTCTCCTCCCTTCACTCCTTGCATTCGCTTATACTTCTTGTCTTCAGTAACACGTGGTGACCTAGAAAAACTGATTTTATTAATGCGTATCAGTATTTAAATTTAATAAATTAAATAGTTACTAACAGTGTAGGATGGGCAGACGTCGCCGTGAGGATGGACTGCATAGAGAAGAAAGAGGCCGTGTTTTTTTTTCTTTCATAAAAGCACATTTGCTTTGACACTAACTTTGCTTTGAAATAGCCGACAGTGGGTCACCGATTGATACTATCTAATGTCGTTTTTACCCCCCCCCCAATCTCTCTTCACTCCTATAACCCAGTGCTTCTCAAACTTTTTAGTATGGCGGACCGGCAGGAATTGAATTTTTTCCATTCCAACAGGAACCGGTACACTATTTTCCCGGTACTTACATCGTAGCGAAATGTATTTTATTTCCTTTTATTTCTTTCATTTATTAGCTTATTGTCAAAAATGGCAAATTCTATTGTGTTAGTATTATTGGTAGCAATTGGAGGATTAAAATTATATTTCTCTCTCCTTTCTTGATAACTTCCGCGGACCACCATTTTGAGAAGCACTGCTATAACCCCCACCCCTTCGCATTCGCGTGTGTTTCTTGTGTTCATTAACACGTGTTTGCCTAGCCCAAAAATTGATATACACCCAAAGTTGTCAGTTTTTAAAGTTAATAAGATGGGTAAGATGTCATGCCAAGTGAGTTGACAGTGACACGGCAAAATGCAACATTGTAATGAAATTGTGTCTACGAAGGGTGGCAACCCAGCGTGATAAAACGCCATCTGAACGCTATTCATAAAATTGATATTGATAAACAAACAGCCGACACACCCAATATAAGAAATATTTTGGTGTTAACATTAATAACAAAAGCAGTAACACTGACCAAAGCACGATCACTTGAGATTTACCGCAGTATTGCATCCGTCATCGCCCTTAGCATTGACTACCGACGCCAAGTGGATATTAACATTAAAGGTATGAGTAGTATGACGCTGAATGTTACGTCATTGTTGTTGTCATTTTGTTTGCATGTTCAGTTTACTGTAGTTTTAGTTTATGATTATGACGAAAGCATTTACAGCAGGAATTGAATGAAAGTGTTTAGTGCATTATAGTTAATTGTAGTGCATTAGTAATAGTGTTACTGGAAGCAAGCCGTTGGCTACTACTACTGTGTGAAATGAGGTGCATGGAGGGTGGCTAGGTTGCACTGTATAGCGGTCATGACGGGGAAAATTATGCGACGTTTAGAATGGGTAACCCGGGTACCCGTTCGAAATTTTCACGGGTACCCGGGCAGCTTTTTTCAACAAATTGACAGCCCTAATCGGGACCCATTTCTTCACTCTTTCCTAAGGTTGTTAAGACCGTTCGTTTTTAAGGCCCGTTTAAGTTTAAATATAACCCTTTATTGCGTTAGCGCAGTTTTTTTCCCTAGTACATAACTATAACAAATTCATCTACTCCTGCCCGCCACGCCGCGCGCGACATCGTATTGGGGTGATTCCCTGATTGAGCGATATGGTGTGGGAGATTGAGAGTGGGGGTGGGTAAACTGTCTGTAGTCTGGTATATTATATATTTTAAAATCTGGGGAGCCTTGTTTACAGTAAGCACCCTATTATTTTGCTATCGTCCCATCACTAGCGTTAATAAATGAGAATGTATATGCACATGTTTTTGGAGTTTTTTTTTACACAAAGGCGTTGCTGTTATTTGTTTGTCTATCAGACTATTATGACCTATATATGACTCGTGACAAAACAGCGAACTCTTCTCTATAAAAAGGTACTAAAATAAATTAGGAACTCCTTTTGAACCTTCAACTTTGACACATTTTAACTAATTCTAACCAATAGTTAAATGGCTTTTGCACACAGCCACTACTTATGAATGAAACAATGAGAACAAAGCAGTATTAATAGAGTCAAAATGACTGAAGGATGAATGGTTGCCAATGACAACAAGTCTGCACACGGTACATTTTGTTATTCCATACAAAACGAAAGGTTTAGCCATGCGATTCTGCGTGCATCTTTGCTATTGGAGCAATTACGTAATACTCTGCATCGGCATCACTTACGCGGCCGATAAGTAACATTTTCAAAAGCTGGCGATTTAAGTTAGTAACACAGCGCTGAGAGCTTAACGCAAGCGGGCTGTGACGTCACCAGCAGACCTAGCGCCCTTGGTTATAAAAAATAACATCTAACATTTTCAAAAGCTGGCGATTGGTCATGGGGATCGAGATAACCAATGCTAAGTGGAAAATTTGGCCCTCTTTTGTGCTTGAGGTATTAGGGTTCGTTGACTTAAAATAATCGAAATTAACCAAGCTGAAAATGCAAAGACAAAGAGAGAATTTGGCGGTTCCAATAAAAAATGTCGACTTAATAACACGCGTTCTCTCTGTTCCTACGACACCCACCAAAACATTTGGTGAAAGGTCGTTCTCTTTTTGTGCAGCCAAACAATGGAATTCTCTACCATTACACATATGTAGTATTCAAACAACCAAGTCCTTCAAGACTGCACTTAAGACACAACTTTTCAACATTTATTTTCAAAATTAATGAAACAACATTTCTTGTAAATGATTAACGTAGCTTATGTATAATGTACTGTAATTTTTGGGTTTGTTATGATATGAAAGTTAATTTAATATTTATAGGTATGTTATTTCTTTCATGTAAAGCGCTGTGAGCCCAGTTCCTTACTGGGATACAGCGCTATATAAATAATCAATTTATTATTATTTATTTATTAATAGAGCTGACGAGTTAACCGGGCTTTAGTTAAGTGGGCTCTACTGTAATAGTTCCTGATTCTTAATCACCCATGAGCCCCATCAGATGGTCCTTAAGCTTAAGTCATTCACTTTAGTCTTTAGTCTATTCTTTAGTCTTTAGTTTTAGGCTATTATAAAAATTAATAGTTATGACAAAGTTATCAAATTATGATTGAAGTAAGTACATTAACACTAATTAAGTGTAAGATGGGCTGTGGCATATCTATGTTTAATTATAAAATTATAGCTTACAAATAAATTGAAATGGTGGACAAGAACTGGTGGTAAGGCCTATGCCTATGCAGTGTAGACTAAAGTGTACAGTGTAGCTTATGGATCTTATGGAATGATTAGACTAATCAATAAAATGAATTATGAAGGCAGCGAAGGAGGGGAAATCGAAAACAGAAAATCATAAAAAGGACAATAAAATTAAAAGTGATTTAGTTTTAGTAAAAGTTAACTCACTTCCTCTAGACTTGCTACCGTCTGGCGGCAGATACCCATTTTGCTGGTAAAAGTGGAGGTTGTAGGTGATTTGAAATCCTCCCATGTTTCTCGTACAAACTCTTGTACTGCTATCATCTCATTTGTTTTTGTTCACGTCGAAGGAAATATTTTTTCCTTCCTCTTCCTTCAATAGGATGCAAATTGTCAAATTGTCTGCTAGGAGGAAGTAACTTAGGACCATTCAATCATTTGTTTTGTATTCAATAGTATGGAAAAGTATTTACAGTTGTCTCCTCTTATAGAGTTCCGGAAACGTAAAAATTGAACCAAAAAATCCTTTAATAAAACAAATCACATTTTAATATAAGCCAAGCTGTTTGTACATTTTATTGGCTACCATTTATATAATTTTCTGAATAAACATAATCAATTGCTAAAATAAAAAGAAAATGTTTTAAAATCAGTCAATAATTGGCTGACTGAGTAGCAAATTCCTAAATGTGGGTGTTGTGGGTTGGAGATGGACTGTTCCCAGTATTTTGTAAATAATATTTGACTCTCGATATAATATAATTTCTCTAAATATTTCTCCTGAACAACCATGTGCAAATGAGCATGACAAATGACCCGCGCTGTGGTCGAAAAAAATCACAGTTGGCAAGCATGGTGGGGTGTAAAAAAGGGGGTGTTGGTGGGTGGCAACAAAGCTTCTTGCGTTCCCTTGCCGTTCAGTTGCGTTTTTCCTTCATAGAATAACATATGATTCGTAGTGTAGTGGTTATCACGTCCGCCTTGCACGCGGAAAGTCCTGGGATCAAACCAAAGCGGGAACAATTTTTTTAAAATATTTTTTTTTAAATGTTTGTTTCTGCACGTTCTTTTCCCCCTTTTTTCCAACATGACTACGGCTGTTAAACGATAATCGGATTTGAAAGCGACAATCGGTTTTAAATTTCCCAAACCGATAATTGAATTTGATTCGGCCGGATTTATAAAGTGAAATCCGGCCGGAGCCGGAGCCGAATTTGTAAAAATTACCGGATTCCAGATTTGCCGGAGCCTGAGCTATAATTAATATATATTTTCATCGCAAACCCGGCAAGCCGGATTTGGCCGGATTAATGAAGCAAATTTCTGCCAAGTCGGATTTGTAAATATGGCCGGATACCAGATTTGCCGGAGCGCAGTGAAAGGGGCCGTCCATAAAGTACGTCACGCTCCGAGGGGGAGGGGTGTAAGAAACTGTGACGCTTTTGTGACAGAGGGGGGTCAGGCCATGTGTGATGTCACACATTTATTTTTTTATTTTTTTTCTAATTTTTTATATTTTTGAGTAGAATTTAAATAGCTTTAAAAATAATTTTCAAAAATTTTGTGAAACATTAGAATTAGTTTTATGTCAAAATAGGATGAAATGCGTATCTCCTGAATGTGTTGTTCATAAATCTAAATTGGATGCAGCAGGACTGATATCGAAGGATGAGGAATGGTTTGACAATCATCTTCGCACCAGCCAATATTTTACTCAAATTGATAAATATCAAGTCATGAAATGTTGCGACAAAGCACGAAACTCATATTTCTACGTTTTACCTTCAAAATTCGTCCGTCTCCAATCCCATTCAACCAAACAATTGGTGGACTCAAAGCTTCAGAAAGAGCAGATGCAGATTCTCATACATTTCCTTCCTTGTTTGTAACAAAACTCTCAAATTTGATGACATTATGACAAGATCAACAAGAGTTTTCGAAGTACAACCATATGATTAACAGCTTATTTGATCGACTTTGCAAAGTATGTCACTTATATTTTGCCTAACAAACAATGTGGAAGAAACATGCAAGACAACACAGAGCTCGGGCTCAGGAGAATGTGCCCGACCCAAACTGTTCAAGAATCAACTCAGATAAAACGCATCCGTTCTTTGAGAATCGCTTCGAGAAGGCAAAGAGAACTCATGGCAGTTATTGTCAGAAGATAAAATGCAGACACAGAGGCTGTTGAGTGGCTAGAGGAGGACGAGTTGATCTGTCTGCAATTATCCTTCCAGGAAACGATGATGGTGAAAGATTGATGTCAGTCGTAACTATGGATGAACACTTCCCTTCACCGTTGTAAGATGATGTCCAGTGCATATTTTTGAATGAAACATAATTCATAGGACCATAATAAATAGATTCAATATAGCACAAGAGTTGGTCACATAATTTGTCAATCTAGTCTTTTTTTTAGTCAAATTGTTTTGTTTCCTTTTTATTATTTAATCACTGGTTGAGTTTAAGTTTCGCTAATCTACTTCTTATCCTGTGTCAACAGAATGCATAATCGGAAGATTATCTAAAACTTGACCTCACCCACTGTAAATGAAAAGGTAGCAGATAAATTGTGTGTATTATATAATTATCAAGTCTAAGTTTTGTTTTCAAATTCGATCTAGATTGAGTTACTGTTTCATTGAATAACTGTGATAACTGTTGACAATTAACAATTCTACTATTAAAGTCATTTTAATAATCTGATAGTTCTTTTAAGTGGGGGTGTACGGGATTTCGGTTCCAGCTCCAGTAAATCCAGAATCTGGCTATTTTAAAAATCCGGCTCCAGCTTAGGCTCCGGCAGGATTTCACTTCATAAATCCGGCTGGCCGGTAGATCCCTAATATATATAATATATATTCATAATGGCTAAGGCAAATCCGGAATCTGGCCATTTTAACAAATCTGATTCCGGCTCCAGCCAGATTTCATTTCATAAATCCGACAAAATTCAGCTTCGACAGGAATTCCAAATTTTGAATCCATACTTTTAAGTGGAAATTTTATATTTTAATACAGTTTAATAATGAAATTAAATATTTTAATTAGGCGTTAATTAAAAAATGGTTTTCGAAAGTGTGACGTACTTGAGTCCCGAGATTTGTGACAGTTTGTGACAAGGAAAGGGGGGTCAAAATGGTCAAAAATAGCGTGACGTACTTTATCGACGGCCCCAAATCTGGTACAACCCTAATTTCTATGAAGTCAGCTATAAAACGATAATCGGTTTAAAATCGGAGTTACATAATCGATAATCAGTTTTCCAAAAAAATAAATAAATATAAACACATTAAAAAAAAACCCAACAACTCGCAATTAACTATCCTAAACATGACTAACCCACGCTAGGGTCAGCCAATCACAGTTTATGTTTTAGGGTTGGTAGTAATAAAGGGGGATGGGCGGGTAACAACAACCTCAGTCTTTACGTTTACTCGCTATATTTCATTACTTCGCGCTGCTGTTTGTGTCCGTACTCTCACATCGTTCTTTGCACTGTCTATGATGAGCAAGTCTGCGGCGCATGCTACGCCGTGGGTCGTATCTAGTTATTTTTATTTGTCTTTTTATAACAAGTTATGTCTATAATTTCCGGGAACAAAAAATAAAATTTCGAACGCAGCTTTATGCCTTTTAGCTATTAAAATGTTCTAGTGACGTGAAGCTGAGGTTGGCCAGTTTTTTTTACCACCCCTCCCCTAAAAATGTTAACTAAATGAAACTACAAAGCACTGAACTTGTCAATGTTCTCACTTTGTGAGATTTTTTTTCTTCAAAAGAAGTATTTAAATTTGTCTTCTCATGGCCTGTCATTTTCAACACAATAGCATATCATAACCGGCCAAAAGTAGTAAGTAGCCAAAGTTTGTGTGTGTATAATTTTTAAGTTCTAACATTAATTTTTATTTCAACAACAATAATAATAGTAATATAATGTATGACTCATAATGTATCCCTCATTAAAAAGTTCTAAGGGGCCGTCCATAAAGTACGTCACGCTTCAGAGGGGGGAGGGGGTGTAAGAAAGTGTGACACTTTGTGACAGGGGGGAGGGGGGTCCGGCCTTGTGTGAGGTCACGCTGTTTTATATTAAATTTTGATTATTTTGTCAATAAAAAACAACATTTTTGTTCGAAAGTGTGACGTACTTTGCGTCCGAGATACGTGACAGGAGTTAAAATTGTCAAAAATAGCGTGACGTACTATATGGACGGCCCCCCAACCGTTTCTTTAGCCTTCAAATGTTCTTTCGTGACCTAGACCTTTCTATACATTGGCGTTTCCCTTCTCCACATTTATTAAATATAATGAGAAGATGTCTATCATCATATGGTCGATATCTTCTGGTATGTGCTACTAATACATGAATATAGCCCTTTTTTTTTCCATCCGACCCATTTCACTTCTATTCTATCCAGGTATGTCTCCCGTCTGTTGTTATCTAACCTCAAATGGTTCGATTGAGAGATCTATCCAAATTTAATGCAAAGTAGTTCTTACAAACTTTTCCCTTTCTGGACTAACCATAAGTGCACCTTTGCCACTTTCTTTTCATTTAATCATATTTATTTTGGCTCCTTTTAAGCCAAGGCTCCTCTTATCTCCCTTCGTTGTTTCAAATGGTTTTATTAAAGTTTTAAGGAACATGATTATTAAGTCATTTGAGGATCTTTCAGAAAATTAGTTTTAAGATCTATGATAAAACTGTCCAATACAATAAATAAAGGAACAGTTAAAATGTCTATGTGAAGTGTGAATGAAACAAATAGAAATTGTTCAAACCAAGTGTTAAAGAAAGAAAGTCACATAGGTCTTTGACAAAATATTTAATTATTTAATAAACATAGAACAAGGTGAAATTTCATTTTTTTTTACAAATACATATAATATAAACATTCTCTTGTAATTGTAAAACCCATTCTCTATACTAGAAGATTTAATAGTTACATGAATACTTTATTTATTCAATAATATACAAAGTGAAATTTAATGGTTTCAACTGAATTTTTCTTTTAGACATGTTAGAATAATAATGTAAAAAAAATAACCTGGACTTCCCAGTGGTAAGTAAATGTCATGAAATTGTCTCAATCATCTGAGAAACTTTCTGAATACATTCAGATTGGGTTTACTCTGTGACCACCAAAAAAATGGAATATCTTGACTATCGTAATAATAATGGAAATATGAAATGAGTCAATGTAAACTAAATCTGATGCTTAATCTTCACAGTTCTAATAAAATACAGTTCAGGCTTCTACAGTTTTTACAATAAATGTGTTTTTTTCCTCTGAAAGTTTATCTGAAGTATTTCATTATCTGTATTATCCATTTTGAAATTAGAATATAAGTTTAAGAATTAATTTAAGAGTATGAGTACCTTAGGAAAGTATACACATAAAAATATACATGTTAACACAGCTATTTATAACAATCATGTGCAACTGGAATATTTATTTTTGTAAAAGTGCATAAATATATCGTATGTCAAAGAAAACCTTATAAGATGTAGCTACACTCATTCAGAATTTAATTCTGAAAAAGATTTTTACATTTCTCTGTATTATGATATACAGTGCAGCAATTTTAAAAATTGTTTGCCCTTTTCTTTTTCTACCATTTAGCATAGTGTTAATAATTAAATGAGATTTTTATGGTTTTAAAATGGACAATAACATGAAAATGTAACGGTATAATTATTGTAAAAATATCAAATGTACTTACACAGAGGTGAATAGAGCTAGAGAGAAAATGAAGGGCTTATATAATAGAAGAAAATTACTTTAATTTTAAGCAAGGCAGGCTTATTAAATTTGTGTCTAATTTGAATGGATTATAGAAAAAAAAGTGCATTTCATTGAAATGAATTTACCACAAATGTGTCATAAGCATAAGGCAAATTATCATCTACTACAAAATAAAGTTATTTAATGAAACATGCAGACTTTATTTACAGCAGTTAACTCAATCAAGCATCAATATTTCATTTATTTCACATGCCCTTAATGGTATCAAAAATTTAATTTTTAGGTGAGCTTGTTGTGAGTAAAAAGCTTTTTGCACATAACAATAAGCTCAATTTCAATATTATTTTGAAGTACAAAGAAGTTGATGCCTTATCTCATTTAGTTATTGTTAAGACATAGATCTTTATTAAAGTTGCTTTCATCCTTCCATAACAAAAGCTGTTGGTTCCAACCTAGCTTGACAAAAGCTGTTGGTTTCATCCTTGCGTGACAAAAGCTGTTGGTTTCACCCTAGCATGACAAAAGCTGTTCGTTTCAACCTAGCATGACAAAGGTTGAAAACATTTCAACTCATTCCTTCCAAATTAAAAAAAACAACACCTAAATGAATATGTGAATGTTTTAAACATGTATCATTTTAGAAAATTTGCAGGAAATATAAAACTACTGTTATTTATGCTACATGTTCACACACTAACTAATTATCTTAATTATATTAATGTAAGTCTCATCACACACTAGCTAGCTATCTTAATTTTATTAATGTAGGTGCCACTATTTTTTCACTATAATTTCTCCAGCAAACAAAATAAAAATGACTGACAATAAGATAGAACTGCATCATTTGTGCAGCATGTGGCAAATCTCTTTAATTTTTACCAAATGGTAAAAAAAATATTAAAGAAACATACCATATTAAAATAGGAGGTTTTTTTTGTAATAAAGAAACATTTAAGTTTTCATGATCTATCCACTTCTAAAAAATGTTGTTTAATGTTTATTTATAATGCATTCTTCCAGCAACAGCCCTTCTTTTAACAACTCATTTTATTTTACACAACGCTTCTGTTGAACTACTTCTACAACCAGCTTCAGAGAACTTTCCTGGCAACAGATATATTGATATACAAATTTAATTTCCAAACGTATTTGGTCCGAAGTTAACCACGGAGGCCTTCTTTTCCTCCTAAACAAAGGCCTTCTTTTCCTCCTAAACAAAGGCCTTCTTTTCCTCCTAAACAACGAAATGATTTTGTTGGACATCATAAACTTGATACTCATGTATCACTGTTCCAGGTATGCAATAAATCACCTTTCATGTTTACAATAAAAACTATGAGAGAAAAATAACTAGGGAAGATGACGTTCATCAAGTTAGGGTTAAGATAAATTTGTGTGTTGCCTGTTGGTGAAAATGATACAGTCCCACCACTTGTGGGCTATCCCATTCCCCATCAGTCACTGGTCAAATATTCTGATCCCTGTCAGTGCCTGATGGACTATTTCCATTCCCTGTCAGTTACTGTAGTTACCAAAAATTCATCTATCCCTCGTCAGCCAGCCAAGGATTTTCCATAGAAAATATCCCAGTATAACAGGATACATGACTAGTTCCCGACTGGCCCTCCTCTGGTTGTCTTGTTCTATCACTTGAACACGTCGAGTTAGTTTGGCCACCTAGGACGAGTGAAGAGTTAATCATATACTTTATGTGACCCCTGACCTCTGGTGGGTTGAATTTAAATTGTGCATAACTAAATTAATATTTGTTCCCTTGTAAAACTTATATTTTCATTCAAAGCTGATTCTAATATTGGTGTCTTAAATTACAATATTGTGCATCAAGAACATTGTAAAAATGTTATGAATCAAAAGGTTTATGAAAAAATCAAAGCTTGATAATAAAACCACTTACTGGTATCACCAAAAAAAAATATAATACATCAATTAATAATACATTTTTATTTGAAATGGTGATTTTTAGATAATGACCAATA
Organism: Ampullaceana balthica; assembly: GCA_944989445.1. NCBI lineage: Eukaryota > Metazoa > Mollusca > Gastropoda > Lymnaeidae > Ampullaceana > Ampullaceana balthica. The sequence goes on from CALYLW010001448.1 coordinate 132,583, forward strand.
CAACTTACCCATGTGAAAAAATTAACATACCTGAGTTCTGAGAAGTGTTGCCTCATTCTCTTCATTTAACAAAACAGAATCATTTAAATTCACTCCGGGGTCGTAAGGGACAGGACCAACTCTGGTGAGAAAATATACAACACTGAGATAACATTACAAATAAAACTATGATATAACATAACCCATAAAATTACACATACAAATCTAATATAACATTACATATACAACTCTGACTCATTTCCTGAACAATAGATGTGCATCAGTGTAGAGATAACATTAAATATAGAGAGAAATTAGGCTAAAACATCAAGTATAACAACAAAAATACTTAGTAACACTAACAAATGTCCATTTGCATTTATGTGACTTCTATTGACTCCGCCTTGTCCAGCCAGCATCTTCTGGTCATCTGTCTCCTCCACAATTGGGAATCTTTCCTCAAGAGTTAATGTTCTTGGTGGTGTGATCAGGCCCACGTAAGACATGTCAGAAAGTTTGTGGACATTTGCAGGCAGGTCAAGCTCTAGATCTTGCCTCATGGCTATGTGTTGGTTATCACCTAGGGAACAGATAAAACATCTTGCCTCATGGCTATCTGTTGGTTATCACCTAGAGAACAGACAAAACATCTGGCCTCATGGCTATGTGTTGGTTATCACCTAGGGAACAGACAAAACTTACTATCTAAAACAGATTCTTCAGACAATGCTAACAATAATTACATGTATTTATTCACAAGGCAAAATCTACAATCGATCAAGTTTCCACTTGTAAAAAAAACTACAGTAATTCCATCAGTTCTTTTACAACTTTCATTCACGACGTAGAAATTATTTAATATAAATATTTTTTTAAATGTATGGTATGCATTACCTGAACTTAAAAAATATATTGATTGTGATTAAAAATAAAATAATAGCTTTACTTTTACTCTAATTTCCAAACTATAGTTAAATGATTAAATAATGATACAAATTCGAATTTCAAAAAAATTGAAAAAGCCCCCGGCACCGTTCCCAAAACGCACTTAATGTACACTTAAAATTTAATGCTGATTAGTGCAAATATCCACACAGTCATTAGGGGTTCTGGGCTGATGGCGTCTTTAATATGTTTATAAAACTTACATTCACCCAGTCTTACAAAGGTTTAATGTAAATTTTAATTATAAGCCTTAATTATGGCTGTTACTCTTCCATAATAAAGTGATTTGATCCCCAACATTTTGATCAGCACATGAGAGAACATGGCTTCAAAGATCCTCATTAAATACTTGCATGAACACACACAAAAATAAATTAAGTTTATACCCTTTGACTTTGTACGGAAGAGCAACTTTCAAAGTTTATATATTCAGCTGTCAGTTTTTTCAGTAATTCAACCACTAAAACAGCATAATCTAAAGTTTTGTTGAATAGATTTTAACTAACGAGTACTACAAACCATTGGCTTTAATAAAAGACTTTCTAAGCAAATTAAAAATTCCCACATCTAATTTGGTAAGAGTCACTAAAGTGATGTGATCCACAACTGGTTAAAAAACAAAACCAACTGAACAACAAATGTTTTACTCAAACCTAAAACACTCAAGTAAATGTATATGTAGTTTTGAGTTTCGACAATGACTCAACCAGGAGATATGATTTGCTTTTTTTACTTTGGGGAAATTGCTTCTGCTAAAATTTGAAGGTATATAATTGCTTCAATTACCTACGCATATTTTGTCAATGTTAGCAAAATAAAGTATAATAAAGCAGACTTCTTAATTATTGAGGTAATGCATAAATGAACATTATATTTTTAAGTAGTAAAAGGGTTAAGAAAAATCCAAGCAAATATTTTAAACAGGTTGAAATTATATTACATAGAGCTACTTAAGAATGCTTATAAACAAAGTTGTAAACGTATAATAGAAAAATTATCAGAACCTAAGAAAAAAAGGTGGTCCAAATGCAGTTTGCAAGGGCCAAATATGTTAACAATGCAAGTATATTAAATATAAATGAACTGAAAAAAGTGGTTCTTGCATTTACTACATTTTTGCCATCACTTACTTTATCGATGTAGTGGATAGGTGAGAAGAAGCAAATGAATCTAAAATTATTGAAACCTAGTTTACAATTTTTTTTCTAATATGCAAGGTTTCTTATTATTTAACCCAGAAACCAAAAAACTTGAAATGATTATATCACTCTGAATATCATTAATACCATTTCTGAATATGGACCACCAAATGTGAAAAATTTGTTTGCTTGGAAGTGTAAAAACTAACTTTGAATGGACTCGTTACCACCAACAACAAGAGTATAGGGAACCTTCATGAAGCAATAGGATTTATTAGACGATTCCTGCCAAGAATGATTCCTACTGTTTGAAATGTCTGTCTTATCCCATTCGGTTCCATCTTCCTCAGCTGTATTTTTATTTTTATAAACAATTTTTTACATAAGAAAACATGAGGAAAATATTTTTCAAGTTTGTTATGTATGATGTTATGTAAATATTACTTATTAATATTTCATACTTTTCATACAAACTGAGATATTTTCCCTTTTGTATACAAATTAAATCAATGGAAAGTAGCCATCTTTATTCCCCAAACATTGATTGCAATCAGGTAAAGCAGAAGAATACTTTTCATTATAAAATATCATACATAAAGTCATTAAAAACTACAAGACATGCAGGATGATCTCTCACGATACCAAAAGGTGATGTTACCTGCTAAAATAATTCTGTCTGGGACCGTCATTCGCACAAAATTTGTGGCTGCAGATATTTCTGAGGTGACATAGCCGTTTTCTCTTCCATTGCTGTAGTCTGAACCAAGAGAAATTCTGTCAATATAAATATAATTTGTCCTTATTTTAACAAGATTAAAAATCAGCGGGCATTGCGTGCTAAACTGAAATATCTCTTTTATTTCCAGAATTCACCTTGAATATCTTTAGACAACAAACTTAAATATTTCTAATATCAAAAGGTGATTCAAGATCTCTGTTAAACCCAAATACACCACATGGTCATATGACCATTTTAAGAACTTAATAAGCAACAAAAGTTAAAATGAGGTGTTACTCCTTTACCTGTCAGGCACCTGCATTTTACTGCTGATCTGTGATATAAACTCTGGGTCATAGCTCTTTGGCTGCACATCACTGTAATCAGATGGTTGTGTGTGGTCAGGTAGCTTTATTGGGTCCTGAAATTAGCAGCAAAAATAGTTTAACAATTACTTCCTTCACTATTCACAATGGTTTTTAATAACAGCATTGGAGATACCATATTAAGGTAACATTGACAAAATGTTTTAGTGATGCTGTGACCAATTTCAGCCAGCATTGAGATTATGCTCAATAATTTGAAAGAAGAAAATATGTGCACATTAATATAATAATAAATAAGGAAATAAAAGTAAAAAAATGAACATGTAATGGTCACAGAAATTTGATGCCACTTAGCTTCATACAATATTTTATTGTGATTTACGTTCTTTGAGTAGCTATTTTTTAACATATAAAGCGAATGTTCCCTCTAAGTTTCTTTTGTCCATGTGCAAAAAATAAAATTAAAAAAACTCATGTAAAAATTGCAAAGTATTAATTTTTTCTGCACCAAATTATATATTCCACAAATACACATATATTATTCTTAACAACATTTACTGCATGCTAACTCAAAACTGCTGTATGGGGTCAGGCAGATAGCTAACCGGCTGTGATGATTAGCGGGAACAATGACTACATATTGCCATTGTAAATCAGTGATGAATTAAGACTAGGGCTGACAATATTGTTGAAAAAGGCGCCCGGGTATCCGTCCAAATTTTGAACGGCATAATTTTTGCCATTATGACCGCTATACAATGTTACCTAGCCATAATTCATCATGCACCTCATTTGACACAGTAGGCATGCTTCCAGTAACATACTGAACTTTAATGCACTACAAACTTTTATTCCTGCTGTAAATGCATTTGTCATACTCATAAACTAAAACTACAGTAAACTGAACATTCAAAAAAAAATTAAAAAACAATGACGTAGCATTCAGTCAGGTCATACGGGCCCAGCAGCTTGAATGTTAATGTCGGCTAGGCGGCGGTAGTAACTATTTAATGTATTAACTTTAAATACTGACAACTTTGTACCTTTTATTAAAATACCTTTTTTTTGCTAGGCCTACACTAGTTAACTAACACATGAAACATAAGCAAATGGAAAGGGTGCGGGTTTGTAACTAGTTTCAGCAGCTATGAGTTGCGTCATTTAGCATGCCCACACCTATGGGTGAGTGGTGACAGTTTATATCACCAACCATTTACAAGACTACCTACAACTTTTAACATTTATACCAATCCAATATTATTATCAAACCCTTGTTTCTGTCCAGATTTTTAAAAAAGTATTTGAAGACTGAAATTTTATTTTTAAAAAACCAATAAAAGATTATGTTTTTTAAAAGTGTTGTTGGGATAGGATTGGAGGGAGGAGTGAGGTGTGGTGTTAGATAAACAACACTGGATCATCTCAATCGGTGTTTTTAAAGCCAAGTTAGTGTCCTGTCATTTAATACAAGCACAAAACACCACCTCAAAGAACCAAAACATTTTTGTTAGGGCTGCGGAAATTATCGATTAATTTCTCGATTAATAGTTAAAAATTTTATCGATTAAATATCGATTAAAATAATTTTAATCGATTAAAATTCGATTAAAATTTAAGAAAATATTTATAATATTTTTTTTAAATTTTAGTAATAAATAATAAATAAAACTATATAATTTGCAATTGTCACGCAAGTCAGTCAGTCTGTCCTGACGCTACTAATGTTAGAAAGCAGGGAAAACCAAATTACTGCACCAATGCATCAAAAGGTGTGCACATTAAAAATGCGCTGTAAAAAAATATAATATTGCGTCATTGATTTCGCTCATATTTTAATTTTGGAAAAGGGATCAATGTAAAAAGAGGATTTGATGATGGTTAATTATAAAATAAAAAAACAAACGGGGCGCCGTAGCAACCCCTATTATAAAATACTTTATGTACATTTCAGAAAGTTTAATATTCCGTATTTATCAAACAAGGACAAGTTAGTTGGGCTTTTGAAAAAGGTCGGTGCCATAGGCGCCCTAAAAAGTGCATTTTTTAATAAAATAAATAGATTTCATCTGAAAACTTCCGTCATTTTTGACGGGTGTGCACTAGTTATTAATAATTAATAATAATTTATATATATATTTTTTACGTATAAACATCTCCCGCGTATTATTAAAATTTCTTTTATTAATATATGTTGACCGGCAGACGTCAACTATAAAATGGCTGACAGCCATAGCCGTATTTACACCATTTTGGGCCCCCGGGCAAAGAAATAGTGTTGGAATAAAAATAAATATACATAATATATATAAATAAACATTCCCATGGGGCCCATATGCTCGTGGGCCCCCGGGCAAATGCCCAACGGGCCTATGCGTTAAGACGGCCCTGCTGAAAGCATCGGCGCAGTTAAATTTAAACATATAACTAGAAAGTTGAGCAAATATGTTGTTTTTAAGCTAACTGCGGATGGCAAAGTCGAAGATGGTGAAAACGTTTACTGTGTCCACTGGCATAAACAATTCCCTTTTAAAGGATCAAATACATCGCTGACGTACCACCTTCAGCACAAATCAAGTATCAACACATTGTCATGAAATTTAGTTCAAAATATTCTTAATTTTCAATGTCCGTGAGAAATGTTCAGCTTAATGACGTCATGCATTTCTATTTTTGGTTTTAATCGAAATTATCGATTAATTAATCGATAATTTTTCAAAAGTTAACGATTAAATTTAAATTAATCGATAACAGCCCTAATTTTTGTGTTAGGCGAATTTTGTTTCATATTCAGAGAAAAAAGGTGTATCAAAATACATTGAGGATTGTCCGGACCGTATTTTATTTCGTGTTGACAGACATTTCTTTATGATCATTTTCATGTTAAGCGTATTTCACAGCATATATTTCAAACGAAATGTTAATCTGATAAATTGGCCACTGTTTGGTTTAGACATTGCAGCCACATTTTCACGGGTACCCGGGCACAATTTTACTACCTGGGTAATTTCAAGGCAACGGGTGTGCAATCAAAATACAAGGTTTAACTTTCAAGACCAACGATGGCAAACAAGAGCCCCACAACACAAACATCGCGTAGTGGATTGACTTTACTCCAAGGTCCAGAGCAGTAAAAGATTCTTTAGAAAGTGACAAATTTCCATGACTTTTTCCTTGGTAAGAAAGATAGGCTCAATTAAAGGTTCCCAAACTTTTTTCGGGTGGCGACCCTTATTTATACAAAAAAATCCAAGTGACCGCAATCCCGATACATTTAAAAAAGGCCTTTATCATTAGGCATTTTAACTAAATAAATAAAATAGTTTTTAAGTATAATTTTATTTAAAATTATGTTTGATAATTAATTCAATTTGATGGTTGAAATTGCATTTTATTCAGCCTAAAAGTTCTTGTTAACACCAAACTCTGACTCTGTCATTCTCAATATTTAATTTCTTTTTTTTTCTTTGGTTTTAAATAAATAAGAGTTGAAAATCCAAACTAATAGAAATATGAAGACGCAATTAGGCCTGTCTGTCAACGTGTTCCCGGGAACCAGATAATGGCTAAGGCTAAAGCAAAGAGAAGGGTGCGCTCAACTATTTACTTTGTTGTTATGGCAGAGAGAGGCGTACTTCCAGGAATTAAATATTGTATTTTTACACTTGAAAAGGGAATAACTGTAATTATTTTATCCATAAACGTAATTAAGGTTGTAGTTTTAGTTTTAGGGTCAGGGTTAGTTGTCTATTTTCTAAACGAAGTGATTATTCGCACGGTCAAAACCATGCGTATAATGTCGAGTAATATCCGCACGGGTCGGCGCACATGCGTATTCTAGCAGCTGATGTCGATTTAGAAAAATAAAACGCCCCGGCGTATACACAATAATAGCCGATATCACTCGATTTAGGCTAAATGTGTAATTTATATGCTAATACGTATTAAGATTTCATGATTACTGAAATTTTACAGTAGCACTGCCATAAAAATTGATTGGTGTTCAATTTATGATAATTAGTTATAATTTTTAAATGTCGCCATCGCATATCAACTTCTCCAGGCGAGTGGTAAATCTAAGCGGAGTGCATTTATGGTTAGCGGATCGAATCCATGGACGGTCTTAATGGTTTTCTTTTTTGTTGTTTTGTTTTACAACCACAGTGAGGATGCTTGCGATCACTCAAGCAGGCTCATTTCAAATTTTTTTTTATTATTCCCCCACCCTATATACCTATTTTATCAATTATTCTGTTAGTGTTAGTCACTGTTACACTGTTACAGTTGCAGACTCTCACTTCTAAATTTTTATGCTATACCATTTTATCGTCTTTCACTTTTGCATGCTTTAAATTCAATTAACTCAATGGATTTTTGATGTCCAACAGTGCTAGTTATGGTCAGAATAATAATAATTAGCCTCTTTAAATGCAGAGTTTCGTCCAATTATGAATGAAACTATCACCTATGAAAGTTAATAAAGTAACTTCATAATATATATTATATATACTATACAAAGTTGAGTGCACTGGAACACTTAATAATCCAGTCACTCGAAAGACAATTAAAATGACAGTTTAATTATTTTTGTACCCTCCAAACCAAATGATATATTAAGCAATGCAACATAAATAATAAGCAGTAATAAGAATTTAGATATCCATCGGCATCACTCTCACGGTCAAAACCGTGGGAATAATGTCGAACATTATTCGCATGGTAAAAACCGTGCGGATAACGCTTGCCTTTTCTAAATGAAAATAGAAAGAAAACAAATATAGCAGCCAAAAATACAATAAATAGAGCACACCGTTCTCTTTGCGTTTAACCCTGATAATAAATGAAATAATTGAATTGACTAATAGACTATTTACTGTAAAAAATAAAATTACTAGTTACAAGAAAATTTTAATCGTCTAGTGATAGACTCTGTACTGACAGTGATGATATTGTGAATAATATTGTCATTGTCATATTGATATTGATATTGTCATAGTCATTACTATACTTACATCTTGCATGTCACTCATTTTTGATGTGTATACCGTTACTTTTTCAGTGCGTTGATTATTTATTCGTATATAATTAACTAGCACTAAAAATAGAAATGATGTCTGTCTATTTTGGAGGACAGTAGAGGCTAGGCCTACATTTAATAAATAAGAGTCCTTTCGTCACTTGTCCGCTGCCATCTTTCTTCAAGTTGATATTATTTAATCAAGGGAAACTACTCTTTTTTCCCTTCATTTTATTTTCTCTTATATATGGTTATTATTGATCATTGATAATGTGTAATTATATTGAATACTATTACATATTTTATATTATTCCTAATAATGTCTCCGGTTCTTTAGAAACTATTTATAACGCAATGTTTCGGAATCTGAACCCCCCAAAATTGAAAAACATGAATGAAAACTTTTAATTCTGGCTAATTCTTACAAAAATTCCGAACGCTACTTTACGATTGTAATATTTCAATCATTAATCTTATTATTCATCGGCATCCTTCCGTCTCGAGAGACGATGGTGCATCACCGTTGGGTTGGGTTGCATTTCCTCGTGTGGCTGAGCAGTCCTATCCTTGAGTGACAGTCTTTTCATTTCCACAGCTTTTGCACACGAGTTATGTGCTTCCCAATGTTTTGTCCTTTCTCCTAGCTCTTCCGTCTGTAGCCTCCTCCATCCTTTGTTCCTCGGCTACCATGACGCCCTCTCTGACAACTGTGCACCACGTAGATCTGTCTTCTGCTTTGCATTCCAACTCACTTGTGTTTATTCTGGCTGCTTTCATGTCTCTCTGGCAGACATCTTTAAATCGGAGTCGTGGGCGACCTGTCTTCCTCATTCCCGATGCCAGTTCTCCATATAGGAGGTCCTTCGGGATACGACCCGGGCTCATTCTTTTAACATGCCCTAGCCATCTTTTATCGCCCTTGTTCTTATATAGTGTTACTATATTTGCATCCTTTAGGTCCTGGGGGATGTAGCCCTGTTCCCAGCAGAGGGACAGAAGCTCATGCAAGGCCTGCATGGAGTAGAACTGTCTTGCCATTCTTTAGAACTTCTGGTGGTATGCCATCATTCCCAGGGGGCTTTCTACAAGCTAGGCAGTCAATTGCTTTGCTAAACTCTTCCTGTGTGGGCATGCACGACATAATGTTCTTCCATGAGTGGCATAACAGGAATGTCATCTAGAGCGGTGCTGGAGACTGTGGTAACTGTTGCATACAGTTCCTGATAATGCTCAATCCACCGTTTTACCTGCGCTGGCTGGTCTTGAATATTTTCTCCACTTTTGGACTCTAGGGGGGCAACCTTGGACGTCAAAGGGCCAGTTGGTTTTTTAACGTCTTCATACATTACTTTGAAATTGCCCATGTCTGCAGCTGACTGTCAGAGATTAAGCCAGTAGGTATTGACACATTGACGTGCGACTTTTTGGGCATGCAACTTGGCTGTTTTTAAGGCATGCAGCCTGTCAGGTGACAGGTGTAGGCTTTTCCTTGTATGTCATAAGAGCTTTCCTTTTAGCTTCGGTGACAGGTTTCATCTCATCCCAGTGTTCATCAAACCAGTTCGTGTTTTTGTATGATTTTTTGCCAAAAGCATTTAATGCTGATGTATAGATCGTGTCTCTGAGATGCGTCCATTTGGAGTCAATTGTGACGTATGGGGATGTCTTTGAGAGACCTTCATGAAATCTTTCTGTGAACAGCTGCGTTTTCACAGGGTCTTCCGTGCTGAAGGTGTTGATGAGTGGACAGCTCTTTTCTTGGTATGGTACAGATTTTCCCTCATTCGTACATTGCTGGCCACGAGGGAGTGATCCGTGTCGCTTTTATCTGACCTTATAGTTTTATATGGCAACGATGGGCAAGGAATAGAAAAATTGGAGGGATATTTTGTACAGGTTGCTGGATATGACAGTATTTCTTGCTAAGCAAATTCTGGGATGCCGTGGCTCAACTCCAATGAGTAGAGAAATGGTTTGACAATCATGTTCGCACCAACCAATATTTCACTCAAATTGTTATTAAATATCAGGACATGAAATGTTGCGACAAAGCACGAAGCTCATATTTTAACGTTTTACCTTAAAGATTCTTCCCTCTTCCAATCCCAATCAACCAAACAAATGATGGATTTAAGAAAGAGCAGATGCAGACTCTCATAAATTTCCTTCTTGTTTGTAGCCCAAACTCTAAAATTTGATGACATTATGCCAAGATCAACAGGAGCTTTCAAAGTACAACCATATGATTGATTACCAGCTTATTTGATCGACTTTGCAAAGTATGTCACTCATATTTTGCCTCACAAACAATGTTGAAGAAACATACAGGACAACACAGAGCTCGGGCTCAGGAGAATGTGCCCACCCAAACTGTTCAAGAATCAACTCAGATAAAACGCATCCGTCCTTTGAGAATCACTTCTAGAAGTCAAAGAGAACCCATGGCAGTTATTGCCAGAGGAGAAAATGCACATACAGAGGCTGTTGAGTGGCTAGATGAGGACGAGTTGATCTGTCTGCAATTATCCTTCCAGGAAACGATGATTGTGAAAGATTGATGTCAGTCGTAACTATGGATGAACACAGATGATGTCCAGTGAATATTTTTGAATGAAATATAATTCATAGGACCATAATAAACATATTAAATATAGCACAAGAGTTGGTCACATAATTTGTGAATCTAGTCTTTTTTAAGTCAAATTGTTTTGTTTCCTTTTTTTATGTATTTTTAAAAATCCGGCTCCCACTTCGGCAGGATTTCACTTCATAAATCCGGCTGGCCGGTAGATCCCTAATTTATATATATATATTCATAATCATAATGGCCCCGGAAAATCCGGAATCCGGCCATTTTAACAAATCTGATTCCGGCTCCAGCCGGATTCCACTTCATAAATCCGGTCCACTTCAGCTCCAGCCGGATTTCAAAATTTTGAATTCGGTACATCCCTACTTTTAAGTGGAAATTTTATATTTTAATACAATTTAATAGTGAAGTGTATTTTAAGTACTAAATTAAATATTTTAATTAGGTGTTAATTAAAGAATTTTTGGAAAGTGTGTCGTACTTTAGGGGGTCCCGAGATTTGTGACAGTTTGTGACAGGGGGGAGGGGGGGTCAAAAATGGTCAAAAATAGCGTATTGTCTGTCTGGTTGTCTGTCTGTTCCCTAATAACTCAAGATCCAGACAACCAAATAAAGTGAAATTTGGTACACGTACACAAAATTATACCGGAAAGGTTATTAAACAGGTTTCGTTCCATATATATAAGATACTGGGGACCGGGGGCCCAAAATGTAATTTTTCCTTATATGAGCTATATAAAATAAAATTTATTGAAAATTAAGACGTAAAATAATGACGCAAAATAATAAACATTTTGGTGTCGAGATTAACAAGAAGGCGATTATCGCCATAAAATAATTTTTTTGTTGTTGTTGCTTTGTTGTTGCTTTTGTTGTTGTAGTTGTTGTTTTGTTGTTGTTGCTGTTGTTGTAGTTGTTGTTTTGTTGTTGATGTTTTTGTTGTTGTTTTGTTTTTGTTGTTGTTGCTGTTGTTGTTTTTGTTGTGGTTGCTGTTGTTGTTGCTGTTGTTGTTGCTGTTGTTGCTTTTGTGTTGTTTTTGCTGTTGTTGTTGTTGTCCACATCCCTTGCCCTGCGACGACAATGTCCTTCATGTTGTTGTTGCTGTTGTAGTTGTTGTTTTGTTGTTGTTGCTTTGTTGTTGTTGCTTTTGTTGTTGTAGTTGTTTTGTTGTTGATTTTGTTGTTTTTGTTGTTGTTTTGTTTTTGTTGTTTTGTTGCTGTTGCTGTTTCTGTTGTTGTTTTTGTCGTTGTTGCTGTTGTTGTTGCTGTTGTTGTTGTAGTTGTTGTTTTGTTGTTGTTGCTTTGTTGTTGTTGCTGTTGTTGTTGTAGTTGTTGTTTGTTGTTGTTTTGTTTTTTGTTTTTGTTGTTTTGTTGCTGTTGTTGTTTTTGTTGTTGTTGCTGTTGTTAAACCCTGGAAAAGCCGGGTACTTGCCCCTAGTATATATATATATGCACTTTGGTCTTACTGCTTTTTTAGGTTGTGTTAAATATGCGTTATGTTATATGCGGAGAGATGGGCACCGCCAAGTCTACCAAGCCCCGAGAAAGTTCTAACGGAAACATTAGAACCCCTCACGACCACGAGGTTATGGGACACAAAATTTAAAATTAAAAAAATGCGTTCCGCTACCTTTTTTTTTATAGAAAGAAGCACTGGACGTATAGCCCATATATATATATATATATATATATATATATATATATATATATATATATATATATATATATATATATATATATATATATATATATATATATATATATATATATATATATATATACATACATACATACAAAGCAAACGGGTTTTGTTTAACAATGTGTTTTGCAATAGATATCTTTAACCAAATAAATCAGTCATACCCAACCCAAATTGATCTTCCCATCAAGGAGTTTGCAAACATAATAGATGTTCAGGCCAGGTATAGCCAACCCAATTAGATCTTCTGGCCAAGGATAGCCAACCCAAATAGATCTTCAGGGTATTTCAACATCTAGAAAACATCTAAGTGCCACATGTAATTATATCAAATCTTTGATTTATTCTTTATTAGATTACGAGAACATATCTAAATAATCTTTGGTTTATTCTCGATTGAATTAGAATAATCTATTAACATAATCAATGTTTTATGCGTGTTTATTTTAATTTGTTTTACCTAAAATTAGTTTATTACTCATTGTATTATAATTATTTAGAGTATTGTTCATTAAATGTATCGATTTAAACAAAATGTAACCATATTAAAAAAAAATTGATTATAAATAATGATTCCTCAGGCCAAAAATGATTAAGCAACAGGAAATACAGTACCACACATCGAATTGAAGAAATGGGTCATACATCTCGACCAGGTTGGTCTTGTCATTTCTTATACGTGGGTATATTTTGTCCAACCCTGAACGTCTTTATTCATTACGTCATAAATTAGAAACTTCAATATAAAACTAAGCTTCAAAAGGAATACTGTAGAGTAGGTTCTTCCGGGGTTTTTGTGCCTTGTACTCTAAGATTTTGTAAAAACTTGTTTGCTATCCATTGTTGGGGCAACAGCGTTTCTTTATAAATGTTCATATTGTAAACAGTACGTTTATTGAATTGCATAGGGTATCGCAAAATCTAGAAAAATAAATGTTTGATTCTTGCACTTTACAAAATGATAATGAAGAGATTTTGAGTGAATTATTTTTTAACATCACTGAAAACCAAAGGTTCATCATCATTTGTCCTTTGAGTTCCTTGTGGAACATAGGGCCTCTGTCAAAGCTCGCCACTCTACACGGTCCCTTGCCAGTCGCTTCAGTTCTTCCCAGCTCTTCCCAGTCCTTCCAGCCTCGTCCAACATGCTCCGTCTCCATGTACGCTTGGGTCTTCCTCGTTGTCGCTTGCCCTGGGGGTTCCAATCTAAGGCCTGCCTAGCCCTGCTGTTATCTTTCCTGAGGGTGTGTCCAATCCATCTCCACTTTCTTTCCCTGATTTGTTGTTCTACTGTTCTTTGTCCACACCTCTCCCACAGCTTGGAGTTTTCGACCTTATCGAACCATTTTATTTTCAGAATATTTCTGAGGCATCTGTTAACAAAGGTCTGGAGTCTATTTTTTGTTGTCTCTGTCGTCCGCCATGTTTCGGATCCATAAAGTAGGACCGTTTTAACATTGGTGTTAAAGATCCTTACTTTTGTTTTGACAGAGATGTGTGTAGATCTCCAGACCTGTTTCAGATTGACAAAAGCCTGTCGCGCCAAAGGTTAATGGCTCAAAATGTTTTAGAAATCCCCTTTACTGAATGTAATTGCCTGCTTGCACATGGGTAAACAATTGCACCAGTTTGGAAATCCCAGCGCTGAAATATCGACTCTTACAATAAACTAAACAAACTCAACAACTTGCCCTCTATCTACTCTTACAATAAACTATTAAAATAAAAAAAACTTAACAATTTGCCATCTACTCTTACAGCAGACTAAATAAACTTTGCAAGTTGCCAAGTTCCTTCGTCAATGTCTTTTTCATGCAAACATGATTTATCTAGCGGGCACAGGAATTCAAATAGAATGTAGTCAGGTATCTTGTCCCCATTCTCCACGGTATGTGGCGAAGGCGTTTCGACATCCAGGGCAGTCTGGGCCAAACCCTTCCAGTGTAATCTGTAAACCATCCAGTCCTTGAGAGCGACAAATACATTTCAAGGTTTTAACTCAACTTCTGAAGAATGCAGCCTTGCAGTGTTAACCGGAGTAAAAGTATTGGTAAACAATGGTAGGGCGTGGATATTATTAACGAAAGGCAGTGTTTGGGTACAGCTAACAAATGATAGCCTGGGTATTGCAAACACATGTTAGTGTATGTGTAGTAAAATCAACAAAACAACGGTCATGGTTTAAAAGTTAACACTAGTAAGTGTGGTACTCTTTAAAAATGAGCCAAAGTAAATGTGGCTTATTTAGGAATTTCTCTCTCCAGGAGTTAGGGGCCGTCCATAAATGACGTCACGCGCCTGGAGAGGGGGGGGTCACACATTTGTGACGATCTGTGACGAGGGGGAGGGGATGTTTAAGAAATGTGACTTCACATCAAAAAATACGCAACTTTAAATTAAAGCTCAACTTAAATATTTGATGGGCTTGCAATTTATATAATGACCTTTTCAAATGGCTTCAAACGTGTAACGATATTAGAGTGCAGACTTATACTAAATACATAATTAAAGGATAAAAAAGTAATTTACAACATGCTAATTGTCAATTAGAAAATACGGCTTCTTTTTTAAAAAAAAATATTTTTTTTTGGGGGGGGGTTGTCGAAGCTTTATGACATATTGTAGGGGGGTCTAAGGTTTTGTGACGATGGGGGAGGGGAGGTGAAAAATCGTCCAGAATCGCGTGACGTTCATTTATGGACGCCTCTTAGGACAGTGCTTCTCAAACTTTTTTAGTATGGTGGACCGGCAGGAATTTTTGCCATTGCACCAGAGTCGGTGCTCTATTTTCCCTGCACTGACAATTTTTTCTGTCCTTTTTTTTAAGAACATCTGCGGACCGGCTGCGGATGGCCCACGGACCGGCACCGGCCCACGGACCACCCACTTTGAGAAGCACCGTTCTAGGAGATCCTGACTCTTTGTTTAAGGTTCAAATTCAATGAGAAACTAAAATTCTTTATGATAGCTTTAAGCTTACCTGGAAAACACTGTAAAAAAACTAATATGATTTTCAATACATTCAGATGGTTCATTTTCTTCTGGAATCTGTAAAAATATTAGCAACAAAGGAAACACGTATTGATTAAGCTGAATAATATTGAATTTGCAAACAATTTCGAAGCTTTTAATGGAGCATCAGGTTGAGGTTGAGTCCTAACTCGTTAAAAAAATCTTGTCCACCCCAACCACATATACAAATTACTTCTCCTTCCCTGTAACCCTTTCCCACATTCATTAAAAAAAAAGATGATCTTCTAATTCAGAATGCCATCGAAGGTGCCGCTAGTCTAGAGTAAACTAAACTAGTTACACTAGTATAGGGCGTAGCTAGTTTATGGTTTGCTATCTTTAGATTATGAAAAAATAAGTGACTTCTTTATTTCATCACTGAACACTTGAAATATATTTTTTTTAAACAAATAAATAAGATGCGGCAGCGCGCTCGACTGGCGTACCGATGGTCACGGGTTCGAATCCATGTGAAGGCAAAGATTTGTTTCCGGGGCCTAGGGCGTCCCTGAGTCACTCAGCTCCGAATGGGTACCTAACACTAGTTAGGCGGCTGGGTAATGCGTGGAACCCACAAAGCCGTGGCCTGTGAACGCTGCATCACTTGCCAACAGATCATCTGTCATGGTCTGTGGACGCAATTATCTTCTGCAAAGAAGGAGCGTCTGTATAGATAAGATAAGATAAGATAAACTTAAATAAAAACACATTCTTCTTGAAACTATAAAATTTCAACAAACTTTAACTTTAAAAAGAACTATCGCTTCATTAAAATAAATGCAGCTAATGTAAGTAGTACACTTTTTATTTGAAGCAATAAATGAACCTACATTGAATTGGTGACTAATGCATGAATAGCGTCTTCACATGTTACCCCTAAAACAAAAGACAAATTGTTTAGATTAGCGAAGTTTTTACTTTTACTTTAGTCTTTAGTACTAAACTTTAGTTCAGCTGAAAACAAGCAATTTTAGTTTTACCTTGTAACAAAGTAAGCAATTTTTTAAGGAGAAGAAAATATGAGGTTCAACACGGCTATTGCTATTTAAAGTAAAATAAAAGAATCCAATAATACCTTATTCACATTAAATTAAGGCATTTCCCATTTGCTTGACGAATGTTTATAGTTATAGATAGCTGTATTAAACACACAATCCTCTAGCGTAGGGGTGGGGAAACTACGGACTTTTTTGCGGCCCGCGGAAGCATACGATAATATCGGAAAAATCATAAATTTACGTTAAAGATGGATGTTTGTCCTTGAATCGAGGCTAAATTTTGGTTAGGTACGGCCCCTTGATGTTTCATTTTTTTACTAATGTGGCCCTCTCCCTAAAAAGTTAGCCCACCCCTGCTCTAGCGAAAAATGGCGGTATGAGATGAGAACAACTCTTTCGAAACAATACATATGGCATTGAGATTATTTGAATAGTGAAGTGGAAAATACTCAATTGACGTCATTAATCTTATTTATTTCTGTATCATAAACCCAATGTCTCAGTAAAAGTTTAGAAGTATTTTTTATTCAAAATTTTTAAACATAATTTTAAACATACTCCCTAAGTAAAGCACAGTAATTTCTTAAATCAATAAAATTATAAAAAAATAGACCATACTATTATGTCACTATATTATGGCTGTATGGATGTGTCAGCGCCGCAGTATTTGAAGGAATCAACATCGGAACATGTATCTTTACAGGGCTGCATTCTTCTACGCAGTCTCTTCTGAAAGTCGCCAGAGAGGACGGACACAGGAGGAAGTCCCCTGGCGTGCGCTCCTTTGAATCGACGGCACCAAAGTTGTGGAACAGTCTTCCAAAATTTTTGAAAGAGTGTAACAACAAAGAAAAATTTGAAGTCATTTGTTATTTTATTTGAGATAATTTTTTTAACATCAGAGCGCAACGAGTATGTCAGTCTAGCATGGGTAGTGTTAGCGCTATAGAAAAAAAAGTTTATTCATTCATTCATTCATTCATTCATTCATTCATTCATTCATTCATTCATTCATTCATTCATTCATTCATTCATTCATTCATTCATTCATTCATTCATTCATTCATTCATTCATTCATTCATTCATTCATTCATTCATTCATTCATTCATTCATTCATATAATTCATCGTCATATAATTTTTAAAAATACTTGCGTTAAAAGGACCCGAACAAATATTTCTGATATACACAATAATGAAAACACCACACAGCCACAAAACTAATGTTAAATGTATATCTTAAAAAACAACACCGAATTAAAACCAATGCACAAATTAATTCTTTGAGTGTGCCCCTCCCACCCGCCTCCATCACTCCCCAATGTAATATCAGGCAAAGCACTGGGGACTACGAGTATTTTGACTAGTGTCTAAATGAGGTGAGATATGGGGCGATGGACCGAATAATTAATTTATTGTGTTCATTTAAGGAGCCACCTTTTACCTTTATTTTTAATGAGCTGAAAAATGGCTTTACTTTGCATTTCAATTAAAAGTTAAATCACCATTGATCACATTGAACTCAAGTCTCGAGTATGTTTCTTCCTCACAGTTCAACTAAACTTAAATACCAAAATGACTTGTTAAATAAGACTTAATAATAATTACCCCTGTTAATTCAAAAAGACACTACGCGTTTATTAATCGTGTATTACTGATGCATGAAAAAGCAATGTTCAAGCGTTCATACGTAACATCTGTGAGCACCCCATCCGTGTTAAATATACACTCTCCTCAGTGATCTGTGCCGTAGGATCCGCATCTTGCATCTAGAAATTTGCTTCTCCTTGCTGTTGTTTCTACGCTTTTCTATTAATTCCTAAGTTCGTCTTCAGCCCGTGTGTCTTGCTAATCGTCAAGTGGTAGGGAAGGCGTTGCAAGGCCCACTTTAGCTCTTAAGCCAAAAAGAGCTTAAATTCAGAAGGTGTTAAACTAATCACATACAGTGGAACCTCTCATAACAAGTTATTAAAAGAACTAACCAATGAACTGTACCCAATCCTTGTAGTTCTTTTTCAAGCCTATCTAAATCAGGGTAAAGTGCCCGATGATTGGAAATTAGCTAACGTAACTCCCCTCTTTAAGAAAGGTGATAAAACAGACCCTGGTAATTACAGACCTGTATCACTTACTAGTATCACACGAAAATTACTAGAACACATACTATATAGCATGTAATCATAATGTATGGCTCACACAGAATTACTTTTCAAAATATGTGGTGTTTATGGCTCTCTCAGACAAAAATTTTCCCGATCTGCACTAGAGGATAGAAGAACGAAGAGTAAAGTAGTAACTATACATAAAGCAATTAATTTTAATTTAGAAATACAACACAAAGATAACTTAATACAACCATTGGATAGGCAAAGGGATAAAACACCTTTTTTAATTCCGTATGCAAGAACAAACACATACAAATTCTCATTCTTCCCGTCCGGTATTCGGGCGTGGAATGGGTTGCCTGAAGAAACCAGGAAAACTAACACTTTATCAACATTTAAAACTCTAATAAGAATGCAGGACTAGACACAAACCACAGATAAGCGTAGGACGCACTAATCTTCTGTATAGAAGGAGCGTCTGTAACAGATAAGATAAGAAGATAAGAAAAGATAAAATCGTTGATATTGACCGATTGTATGTGCATACTAGATTAGCCACGCTCACACTTTGTTCTCGCTTTTCATCGATTCTACGTTTTATTTCAACAGCTAATTTTTTCTGTCTTATGATTGTCTTCTTGCGGGTTTTTATTCGAAGACATTTTAGCACAGGCTATTACTATTACACATACAATTTTTTTGACTAATACTGTCTGAATACAACATTTGTAAAAACGGGTGATCACACACGAAATTAATACGCCAACAGACCAAGTGCTAAACACAAACTAATGCATCGGCGCGGAAGTCCCGGCTCACACATGAATGTCGGAAAAAGGGACTTCCACTTTCTGCGTAACTCGTTATGCGAAATGTCGCTCGTTAAGGGAGCAACTTTTTCACATATCTTTTGCTCGTTATGTGAATTACTCGTTATGAGAGGTTCCACTGTAATCAAATGACATGTTCGTCATAAGCTGGACGAATAGTAATCTTTTACCCCAGTATTCACTTACAAAAAAATCTTACATCAAATCACAAAGCAAGTTTTCTAATGGTTGATTAGCCCTTCCGATATACTGCTCTGACTTTGTGATTTGTGCTGTTAACAAGTGTACAATTATTTGAAAATAAAATTGTAAATGAAAACACTTTGAACTGCAGTTCTTAAGAGACATATACTTGGATAAATGGTGTGTCGTTGTATGAACGCATGTTATATTTATCCACCCTGTGCTGCTATGGCGCCCCAGGAAACCACTAATCATAATGAGTCCCTTTGCTCAAACAAATTTAATTTTGTTCTGTGAGTACATTTCTGGAATGCGCACTTTTAATAAGTTTTTAAAAAAAATCACATTTATAATTTTTTGTTCTTGAAGTTTGTAAATATATGGCATAAAATAGTAGGGCAACAATAAAATATATAAATGAAAATATACCCTTCATTGGGTGATTTCTAATCACTTGCGGAAGAATAGAGTCACTTTCTTTGAGAGCCGATCCGGAACAACTTCATTACTGACCTAAAAACACAACAATCTATATTGTCACAGAATGTGTTCGTGTGTGTAAATAAAATCCATAACTTGACATTATAAAATACACATTTGCTAAGATGTCCTTATCATAGTAAATATAGCTGACACATCACATCGTATCATGCATCGCACACTACGTGAAATATTGCGGGTTGGAATGACGTCAAGTCGCGTTATAAATAAAAACAGTTAAAATTGGAGATCAATAACTGTACAGTGTAAGACTAAAAAAAGAACTGTGTGAGCATATGTTGCGTGTGGCTTTATCCGGTAGTGGTGACTCACGACAGTCGTGTTTTCATTGTTTTCAGGCCATTTAAAAAAAATCTTATTCCTAAATGTTCTATTGTGAAGATTATTGTGTCTTGCGCTTATCCATTTATCCCCGGTTTGTGTCTAGTGATGATTTTTAAAAAAGAGTTTTTCATGCTGATTATGTGTTCGTTCCTATCTCGAATGCCAGATGGGAAGAAGAAGGATTTGGACTGTGTTTATCCCATGTCTATCCGAGATTTGTATTAAATTGCTGTGTTTCATTTCAAAGTTACAGTTTCATATCTTATGTGTTACTACTACTTTGTTCTTTTATCCTCCAGTGTTTACGGGTTTAAAGTGATTTAATTCAACTAACAGTGTTACATTTATCTATCTATTGTGGATATTCCCCAATAATGACATGTGCGGCTCTTTTTTTTTGAATGCGTTCAATTGTTTCAATGTTATCATTTTGTAGATGGGTCCCATAAAGACGATGCATATTCTAGCATAAGTCTAACCAATATAAGTATAAGGTAGCATTTTAGTTGTATGTTCTTATTATCATTACTCCCGAATAATAGCCTATGCTTCATCATAGGTACAATGAATAACAATGTGAATGACTTTTGTATATTTGATATGTAAGGTTAAAGTTAAGCTAATGGTTTGATAATCGGTTAAAACATAACAAAGTGATCGTTAAATTTTAGAAAATTTTTTTTTATATACAGCTGAGAAAACAATGCAATCACATTGAAGTGTAATTTAAAGGAACAATAAAGTGCAAACGGTCTACAAACATTATCGCCCATTTGACATCGTCATTATTATAATTAGTAGTTCATGGATTCCAAGTATTGCAATGTCTTGCCTCTGGCGAATGAGGAAAGTTTCGCTGTTACTATACTACTGTGGTACAGGCGCTAAAAGTATTACTTTTCAGAGGAGATAGTCTGCACTCCCCACTAATAAGAATAATAAATTGATAATTTATATTGCGCAGTACCCCAGTAAAGAACTTGGCTCATAGCGATTTACATAAACATAATAATACACATAAAAGTATTAATGCATTCAATAAACATTCATATCCTAACAACCACATAAATGACAGAACACATAAGCTACGTTTATCGGTTATCGTTAAGGAAATGTTTAATTCACTAACCCATATTACAAAAGCAATAAGCAGACTCAGTCATTCGAGCCAGTGTCATAATCACTCATTATAACTTTATATGTTATAAGGCGTTTTCTAATGCTTATTTTGTGCATTTGATATATTACTTTCCTAAACAAAGACAAAGTTTTATTTTTAAAATATATATATATAGTTTGTACCATAAGATCTTGTTAACTAGGGTAAAGAAATATCGGGTGATGTTCCTAATGATATCACACACGCATATTGAAGAGATATGTCAATATTTGATTATGCATATATGGGATAAAAGAACTTAGAGGCCGCCCATAAAGTACGTCACGATATTTTTGACCATTTTTTACCCCCCCTCCCCCTGTCACAAATCTCGGGACCTCCCCCCCCCTAAAGTACGTCACACTTTCCAAAAAAATGTTAATTAACACGTAATTAAAATATTTAATTTAATACTTAAAATACACTTCACTATTAAATTGTATTAAAATATAAAATTTCAACTTAAAAGTAAGGATGTACCGGATTCAAAATTTTGAAATCCGGCTGGAGCTGAAGTGGACCGGATTTATGAAGTGAAATCCGGCTGTAGCCGGAATCAGATTTGTTAAAATGGCAGGATTCCGGATTTTCCGGGGCCATTATGATTATGAATATATATATAAATTAGGGATCTATCGGCCAGCCGGATTTATGAAGTGAAATCCTGTTCGGAGCCAACAAGATAGCAAAATTTTACAAAAAGACTTAGATGAATTGATAAAATGGGAAACTAACTGGAGTATGTCTTTCCATCCAGAAAAGTGTCAACTGTTAAGAGTAACAAAGAAAAAGAAACAAATAAATTCAAAATATTACATTTATGGAAAAGAACTGACCCAAACTAAAGATGCAAAATACTTAGGAGTCTTAATAAATGAGAAACTATCATGGAATCCCCATGTCAATGAAGTTATTAAAAAATCAAACAAAACCTTAGGCTTTATAAAAAGGAACTTTAACAAATGTAATAGAGATATAAAACTAAAATGCTACCTCACTTTGGTGAGACCTGCACTAGAATATGCATCTTCTGTATGGGACCCATCCACCAAAGAAAACATTGATAAACTAGAACAAATTCAAAAAAGAGCTGCCAGATTCATTACTGGAGAATATTCGAAACTGACAAGAGTAACACCATTAGTTAAATCATTAAACCTTGAAACACTAGAGGATAGAAGAACCAAGAGCAAAGTAGTAATCATACATAAAGCAATTAATTCTAATTTAGAAATACAACACAAAGATAACTTAATACAATCCTCAGATAGACATAAGGATAAAAACACCTTTCTTATTCCGTATGCAAGAACAAACACATACAAGTTTTCCTTCTTCCCGTCCGGAATTCGGGCGTGGAATGGGTTGCCTGAAGAATCCAGGAAAACCAACACTTTATCAACATTTAAATCTCTAATAAAAATGCAGGACTAAACACAAACCATAGATAAGCGTAGGACGCAATAATCTTCTGTATAGAAGGAGCGTCTGTAAACAGATAAGATAAGATAAGATAAAGCCGAAGCCAGATTTTTAAAATTACTTAATAAAAAGGAAACAAAAAAATTTGACTTAAAAAAAGAGACTAGACTGACAAATTATGTGACCAACTCTTGTGCTATATTTAATCTGTTTATTATGGTCCTATGAATTATATTTCATTCAAAAATATTCACTGGACATCATCTGTGTTCATCCATAGTTACGACTGACATCAATCTTTCACAATAATCATTTCCTGGAAGGATAATTGCAGACAGATCAACTCGTCCTCATCTAGCCACTCAACAGCCTCTGGATGTGCATTTTCTCCTCTGGCAATAACTGCCATGGGTTCTCTTTGTCTTCTCGAAGCGACTCTCAAAGGACGGATGCGTTTTATCTGAGTTGATTCTTGAACAGTTTTGGTGGGCACATTCTCCTGAGCCCGAGCTCTGTGTTGTCCTGTATGTTTCTTCAACATTGTTTGTGAGGCAAAATATGAGTGACATACTTTGCAAAGTCGATCAAATAAGCTGGTAATCATATGTTGTACTTTGAAAGCTCCTGTTGATCTTGGCATAATTTCATCAAATTTGAGAGTTTGTGCTACAAACAAGGAAGGAAATTTATGAGAATCTGCATCTGCTCTTTCTTAAGCTTTGAGTCCATCATTTGTTGGGTTGATTGGGTTTGTAGGAGGGAAGAATCTTTAAGGTAAAACGTTAAAATATGAGCTTCATGCTTTGTCGCAACATTTCATTATATATATATATTTACGCTCAATTATGTATGATGCCTAACGCTAAGGGACATCACTCTGCTTTAAAAAAATAAATAATTGGATAATCATTTTGGTTTCCAGATTAACATTAAACACCCTCCAAACTATTTATTAATAATCGAACAATTTCAAGCGGACGTTCGAAAAGAGTTATTTTTTGATGCAGTAATTTGGTGCGCTACTTTCTAAAATTTCTCGCCGTAAAAATATATTATATGACGTCATTGTTTTAGCTCATATTTTAATTTTGGAAAAGGGAACGATGTAAAAAGAGGATTTGAGGATTGTTAATTATAAAATACTTTGTGTACATTTCAGGAATATTTCGTATTTATCAAACAAGGATGTTACTTGGGCTTTTGACAACAAAATAAGTGGGCGCCGTAGGCGCCCTACAGACCCTATTATAAAATACTTTGTGTACATTTTAGGAAGTTTAATATTTCGTATTTATCATACAAGGACAAGTTAGTTGGGCTTTTGAAAAAAGGTGGGCGCCATAGGCGCCTTAAAAAAGTGAGCGCCGCAGGCGCCACGGCACCGCAGCACAACCTACTGTCCTGATATTTAATAACAATTTGAGTGAAATATTGGCTGGTGCGAACATGATTGTCAAACCATTCCTGATCCTTCGATATCAGTCCTGCTGTATCCAATTCAGATTTATGAACAACACATTCAGGAGATACGCATTTCAATGCTATTTTGACATAAAACTAATTCTAATGTTTCACAAAATTTTTGAAAATTATTTTTAAAGCTATTTAAATTCTACTAAAAAATATAAATAAATTAGAAAAAAAAATACTACTAATAATAAATGTGTGATATCACACATGGCCTGACCCCCCCTCCCCCCTGTCAGAAAGTGCCACACTTTCTTCGACCCCCCCCCCTCGGAGCGTGACGTACTTTATGGACGGCCCCTTATGTAATGTAGCTACATAGCCATAACTGAAGGTCAAGGTAGGGGTGGGGGAGGGGGGAGACAAAGTTAGCTGCCTACATTTTAGTTATGACTTATCTTAGTATAAGATGCACGTTGTTTATATGTGATTTTTGTTTCATGCAGAGGTTAAAAACTTCATTAAAACTTGAAAGGATGAAAGACGGAAATATTGTACGATACGTTGTTCACTCGTGATTGGCTGACATTAAAATACGTTTTGTAAATCCAAATGACAATTTTAAGATTTAAAAAAATCATAATACTTTTGAAAAATGCAGAAAGAGAACAGTTGCTAAATAATATTTAATTATGTAACTGTATTGTAGCTTATTCAACTATCGCGTCCATGATCATACCGTAAACACGCATTTGAAAGCGCCCTGTTTCTGAATAATAAAAAAAACAACAACGGGTTATTAAATAAACGCACACGAAAAAGATAAACACTATTTAATAGTATTGTGTCATTTGGATACCAATCGTAAAATCCCCCCCCCCTCCATCGGCGTAGCGTGGCTATGTGCCACCCGGGGCAGAAACCAAATTTGCCGTCCCCCACCCCGCAAAAATGTTAAAGCTATAAAGTAAAAAAAAATAATAATTAGAAAGTAATAATAAGAACACTATATATTTTTATTTAAAAAAGAAAGGCTTCATTTCTTTAATGAAATTAAAGTTTTATTTTTTCCTTATGGCTCAATCTTTCATGTATCAATGTTTTCAGCCATGGCATGCTCAATAGTCAAAATAGCAATAGATTAGACAATTTTGGTGTATTCGTAAATGATCGTAATTAATTTTTTCATTCAAATAATTTTAGAGGAGCCTTTTTAACACCTTGCATTACTTAAGGCAGCTGTAATCATTGCTCAAATTAATTATATTATTTTAGGCAGGGTAACTTCGAGTCTAAATATCTTTATAAACTTAAATAAACCACCTAGTCTTGAATTCATTATTTTTTTCAATTCATGGGGTTAAAATATTCATTGCCTGACTACGTCATGTGGGATATTTTAATCCTCTTTTTTGAAGAATTTTTTTTTCAAAGTCCAGTAGATTAGCTGGTGTACGAAAATCCTTTCTGTTTTCTAAATTCTATATAACTGCCAAAGCTTCACACGAATTTATACACTAATCTCATCGTATAAAGAAACCAAAGTTTTAATGAACTGTTATTCTGTTAACATGGATACTGGATACATACATATTTGCTTTCATCACCAAAAATTGGCTCTCTTGTTTTTTTATTGGAAGGTTCGATACAAATTATGAGGTCTCCACATAAAATTTTATCAAATGTCAAAGCATCACTTAAGTATTCCATTCCATTAGTTCCTCTGTGAGCAGCCACTGCTAAGAAAATTTTTGTTGAGCACTATACGTTTGTTAAGAATTTCTGGCATTTTTTATATAACTTAAAAAATATAAGATTTCATTGTGACTATCAAAGTTCCTGCATCTGTTCCTGTGTTAAGCTTTTTGTCTGCATCTTTCAGTTCTATAGCTTGTAAAGTAACCTCAAAATGGCCCCATGGTTTATTCACTATTTTGTGTCCTGAAGTCTGAATGCTTTGCTTGTAGAAGCAATTCGATATTTCCAACAGTGTATGGACTTGGAAAAGAATGCGTAGCAATGCTCAAGTGTACTAAAATAGTTGGAGAATTCGTTTCAGTTGGAGAATCATGTTAACAAGTTAGGTTTAACTGTTTGAAGGAGTTTGACATGAGATTTTATGTTTTTGCGCCTTTATTGAACTCCTGTATACTTTCCAGCCCTTAAAAAGTATTTACACACGTTGGGCATGTGCAGTCCATTATTTTAAGATCACCATTTATTCAAAATCATTTCAGAAATGTCGTAAGCAGATTCACTTTTGCTGGAATGAAATCTTTGAAAGATTCCATGGCGTCTACTTTTGATTTTCAATCTTTACATATCACACAACTGTACTTGTTTGATCCTTATGTCAAATATATGAAGCGCTGTTGAATACAATGGAACAATATTTGGTATCTTGTTATTGAAGAAAGATTATTTTTCGTGGTCTGTATCTCCTAAAATTGTTTTGAGCTCAGTTTGAAATTTAGATGACAAATATTGCACCCCTTTCCCCACTATGTTCTCGGAGTGCTCGAACGTACTTTGCAAGCTCATGCATTAGTTCCAGAATATTACCTTTATTCGCAAAAATTGCCCTCTCTGTGACCTCAAAAAGTCACATTCAAATAGCCAGGATTTAATCATGTCAAATATTCTACAAGAACTTCTTGCCACTTTGTTTTCTCTTTTACAACAACTAATTGTCGGTCTTTATTAATAGTCTATCTTTTTAATCCAATTTCTGATTCCTTCCTTTTTGCAAAGAACTTTGGTAATGTTGAGTACTTATTGAGTACTTATGTTGGCTTTTCTTTTCTTTTATTAAATTTTATTTTCACGTGTTAACAATTAGCCAATTAACAACAAGGAATTTGCCGCCCTCCCAAAAAAAATTAACAAAATTAGTATTTATTTGTGCCAAGTTTTAATTCCACTAGATAAGCAATTGTTTCCATTATTTTTGTTTATGCCACAAATCAAAAGACATTAAAATTAAAATAAGCCATATAAATACGCCAAAAATTTGTTCCAGTTGTTCACTTACGTTATAATCAAACTTAAATCAATTTTATATACCAGCACATTATTGTAATACTGTCAGCCCCTATGTTTTCCAGCTCAGTAACATTAGTATCAGCAGACTTTAGATTTATAATGGAGTTTGAAGTTTTGGCATCAGAAGCGCTCTCGTATTTTAATATAGTTATTCATTTCGTTTATTTTTTATCTTGGCTTTTCTTTTCTTTAATTAAAATTTATTTTCACGTTTTAACAAGTAGCTTATTAACAACGAGGAACTAGCCGCAATTTTTACAACAGGGGCGGCTGTCAAATTTTAAGAATCAATGAATTTATCACCACATCAGTGTCTAGTTATAATACTAATTTAGCCTCTGTTTTTTTTTATTACAGTAGTATTAGTATCTGAAGAATTTATATCCAATAAGGAGTTTTAAGTTTTGGCAGTTAAAAAGTTCACATGCTTTTGAATAGTTCCTTTATTTCTTTTATTAATGTCTTATTTGGCTTTTCTTTAATTTCGATTTTTAAAAAACTCCTCTTTCTTTAAAAATTTTTATTTTAAGAAACTAATTAAAGACTAGGAATTTACCGCCCTGGCAAATTGCCGCCAGGACATTTGGCCCTCCCTGCCCCCCTCGCTACGCCACTGACCCCCTCCTAAGTGTTGATTTTTCTCCATGTTTTAGGATTTGGAGATTTAGACTAAATACTTCCAGGAATCACATGTTAGTCCCGATGTTATCACATTTTAAATTTTTTTGAGATCACTCGTTAGATAGTTTGTCAAATAACTAATGTAAATGTGTTTGTAATAAAGTGGCACTTGGCTTACGATAATAGCTATTACCTGTCATTAAAAGGCTACACCTGCTTAAAGAACGCTAGGCTAACTGCTTAAAGATAAAGAATAATATCAACGTAGACAATTTCCACCCCTTTTGTTTAGCGTTTGTCCACGTGCGTGTACGTGTGTTGTTGTTGATTATGACTGGCGATTGAGTGTTAGTAGTAGACGTAGACAAAAGCTTTTAAAAATAATTGGGGATGGGTTGCAAAAACTGCAAGAAAGGACTGCTGCAGTTCAATGTTTATCTTATCCCAATGGTCGCCTTACTTTAACTGCTTGAATTATTTATTAGATGACAGGTTCTGATGTTTTGGAGATCATTTACTTCGCATTGACCGTGTTCGCCTCTCGCATAATTCTCATCTCCGCACCTTACGTCTGTGACCCTGATGTCCCTTCAAGGCCGACTCCTGAGGCCTGGATAAGTCAGCCAATCTTCGACAACTGCCCTGCCGGTACCTACAAGGAATTAGCAAATGGGCGGTGCCAGCCGTGTCCAGCTGGCCACTTCATGACAAAGAAAATGGCTGAGAGCTCGAGTTTCTCATTCTGTGAGAAATGTTACGAGGTTAATTCTGTGAGTATGCGCATACGGTTCGCTTTTTATGTACTAATAATATATTTGTGTTAATCCACAGATACTTAAATAAAACTTTCAATGATTTTTGACATTTAGCTTGTGGCTATGTTGTAAATTTCAAAATTTTAATAACATTTTACCCTAATAAAGGTGTGTTTTTTTTTATGGATTAAACCGATGGCCAAAGTTTTACTCATCTAAGCAATGGCCAACGCAGGACTAATCTAAGAGCTGGCCAATAAATGACTAATCTAAGAGCTGGCCAATAAATGACTAATCTAAGAGCTGGCCAATAAATGACTAATCTAAGAGCTGGCCAATAAAAGAATCAATCTAAGAGCTGGCCAATAAATGACTAATCTAAGAGCTGGCCAATAAATGACTAATCTAAGAGCTGGCCAATAAATGACTAATCTAAGAGCTGGCCAATAAATGACTAATCTAAGAGCTGGCCAATAAATGACTAATCTAAGAGCTGGCCAATAAATGACTAATCTAAGAGCTGGCCAATAAATGACTAATCTAAGAGCTGGCCAATAAATGACTAATCTAAGAGCTGGCCAATAAATGACTAATCTAAGAGCTGGCCAATAAATGACTAATCTAAGAGCTGGCCAATAAATGACTAATCTAAGAGCTGGCCAATAAATGACTAATCTAAGAGCTGGCCAATAAATGACTAATTTAAGAGCTGGCCAGTAAATGACTAATCTAAGAGCTGGCCAATAAATGACTAATCTAAGAGCTGGCCAATAAATGACTAATCTAAGAGCTGGCCAATAAATGACTAATCTAAGAGCTGGCCAATAAATGACTAATCTAAGAGCTGGCCAATAAATGACTAATCTAAGAGCTGGCCAATAAAAGAATAATCTAAGAGCTGGCCAATAAATGACTAATTTAAGAGCTGGCCAGTAAATGACTAATCTAAGAGCTGGCCAATAAAAGAATAATCTAAGAGCTGGCCAATAAATGACTAATCTAAGAGCTGGCCAATAAATGACTAATCTAAGAGCTGGCCAATAAAAGAATAATCTAAGAGCTGGCCAATAAATGACTAATCTAAGAGCTGGCCAATAAATGACTAATTTAAGAGCTGGCTAATAAATGACTAATCTAAGAGCTGGCCAATAAAAGAATAATCTAAGAGCTGGCCAATAAATGACTAATCTAAGAGCTGGCCAATAAATGACTAATCTAAAAGCTGGCCAATAAATGACTAATCTAAGAGCTGGCCAATAAAAGAATAATCTAAGAGCTGGCCAATAAATGACTAATCTAAGAGCTGGCCAATAAAAGAATAATCTAAGAGCTGGCCAATAAATGACTAATCTAAGAGCTGGCCAATAAATTACTAATCTAAGAGCTGGCCAATAAATGACTAATCTAAGAGCTGGCCAATAAATGACTAATCTAAGAGCTGGCCAATAAAAGAATAATCTAAGAGCTGGCCAATAAATGACTAATCTAAGAGCTGGCCAATAGAAGAATAATCTAAGAGCTGGCCAATAAATGACTAATCTAAGAGCTGGCCAATAAAAGAATAATCTAAGAGCTGGCCAATAAATGACTAATTATGAGCTGGCCGATAAATGACTAATTTAAGAGCTGGCCAATAAATGACTAATCTAAGAGCTGGCCAATAAAAGAATAATCTAAGAGCTGGCCAATAAAAGAATAATCTAAGAGTTGGCCAATAAAAGAATAATCTAAGAGCTGGCCAATAAAAGAATAATCTAAGAGCTGGCCAATAAAAGAATAATCTAAGAGCTGGCCAATAACAGAATAATCTAAGAGCTGGCCAATAAATGACTAATTTAAGAGCTGGCCAATAAATGACTAATCTAAGAGCTGGCCAATAAAAGAATAATCTAAGAGCTGGCAAATAAATGACTAATCTAAGAGCTGGCCAGTAAATGACTAATCTAAGAGCTGGCCAATAAAAGAATAATCTAAGAGCTGGCCAATAAATGACTAATCTAAGAGCTGGCCAATAAAAGAATAATCTAAGAGCTGGCCAATAAAAGACTAATCTAAGAGCTGGCCAATAAATGACTAATCTACGAGCTGGCCAATAAAAGAATAATCTAAGAGCTGGCCAATAAATGACTAATTTAAGAGCTGGCCAATAAAAGAATAATCTAAGAGCTGGCCAATAAAACAATAATCTAAGAGCTGGCCAATAAATGACTAATTTAAGAGCTGGCCAATAAAAGACTAATCTAAGAGCTGGCCAATAAAAGAATAATCTAAGAGCTGGCCAATAATATAATAATCTAAGAGCTTTCCAATAAATGGCTAATCTAAGAGCTGGCCAATAAATGACTAATCTAAGAGCTGGCCAATAATATAATAATCTAAGAGCTGGCCAATAATATAATAATCTAAGAGCTGGCCAATAAAAGACTAATCTAAGAGCTGGCCAATAAAAGAATAATCTAAGAGCTGGCCAATAAATGACTAATTTAAGAGCTGGCCAATAAAAGAATAATCTAAGAGCTGGCCAATAAATAACTAATCTAAGAGTTGAACATTAATAGTGACTAATCAGTTTGTGAGATTTGGTCAATAAATTATTAATCCAAGAATGGGCCAATTAAGGGAAATAAATTATTAAACGAAAATTTACATATCTCCTGAGAACAAGCGCCCAAAAGAAGCCCAAAAAATCTATTAATATTTGAAAACATTTTGTATATTGTATCATTATTTTGATTCGATAAAAATAAAATTTTTGATATTTTATAGTTTTTCGTTAGTGTTAAAACTCAAGAATATCAAGAGACGTCGGGAAAAAAATGTAGTGACATCACTAACTGAACAGGTTTTATTCCTTGTGTTTTTTTCTTCTTGGTTTTTCTATTATTATTTTAGACGCAATTCAGTAGAGTTTTATAGAATTTTTATTGTGAGGCTTCTTAAAACAAGGTGTAACTAATTGCTATAAATACTAACACCAGTGTAACTCAATCTTATAATATTACTTACTGTCATACTAACACCACTGTAACTCAATCTTATAGTATTCTTCACTGTCATACTAACACCAGTGTAACTCAATCTTATAATATTCTTTACTGTCATACTAACACCAGTGTAACTCAATCTTATAATATTATTTACTAAAATTTACTGTCATACTAACACCCGTGTAATTTAATCTTTTAATATTACTTACAGTCGCATTTTACACTGGTGTAACTCAAACTTATGGACATTATTTACTGTCACACGTAAAACCAGTGTAACTCAATCATATGATTTTTTTACTGTCACACGTAACACGAGTGTAACTCAATCATATGATGTTATTTACTGTCACACGCAACCACCAGTGTAACTGAATTCCCTGAGAATGTTTACATTTATCGATGTCCTGTCACCAGGTCGAAGTAGAGGCCGAGCCTTGCAACACGACGAGGGACGCGGTCATCCACTGTGAAGAGGGTTACTACCGACGTCGGACAGCTAGCGACCACTGCAGCTGTTGCTGGGAGTGCAGGCGATGTGACGTCTGTGGCGTCGGCGCGAACCTGAATCTAAATTATTTAATGGCTGAATGCCACAACTACAGCAACTCGCTATGCTGTCGTTCCAAGGACGTGGTTGTGGTCAATGGCAGCTGCGTTGTTGACTCAGCCGCTGTCGAGAAGCTCGCCATCGATTTCCAAGAAAAATTACAGGAATCTTCCTCCAAGAAACCAGGTGCAGATAAATCTGCAGCCAAACACGCTGAAACAAGAGAGTTGTGTGCTCATGTGTTAGTTTCTATCACGTTTCTTCACTACTTAGGGCAAATGATCTCATTGGGATATTTTTATTAAATTAAATAAAGAAAATTGTTCTAATTGAAATAAATCAAAAACATCTTGTACAAAGTCACAATTAGTGGTCGTTCATCCGCCTCTTTAATTGCTAGAGTCATTCAATGTAGCAGAGTTTCAATCCGAGAGTTAGATCAAGTCATTCTATGTAGCAGAGACTCAATCCGAGAGTTAGATCAAGTCATTCAATGTAGCAGAGATTCAATCCGAAGTTAGATCAAGTCATTCAATGTAGTAGAGATTCAATCCGAGAGTTAGATCAAGTCATTCAATATAGCAGAGTTTCAATCCGAGAGTTAGATCAAGTCATTCAATTTAGTAGAGATTCAATCCGAGAGTTAAATCAAGTCATTCAATGTAGCAGAGTTTCAATCCGAGAGTTAGATCAAGTCCTTCAATGTAGTAGAGATTCAATCCGAGAGTTAGATCAAGTCATTCTATGTAGCAGAGATTCAAGCCTAAAGATATACTAAGTCATTCTATGTAGCAGATATTCAAGCCTATAGTTAGACTAAATCAATCTATGTACCAGATATTCAAGCCTATAGTTAGACTAAGACATTCTATGTAGCAGAGGACACATCCCATGAAGTAGACCATTTTTGAGTGTGCGTAAATGGACCGCAGAATTTTACAAAATAAAATGATAAACATTAATTAAAGATTAATTATAATTACAAAAGTTCAGCCAACAAGAGCCTATGCCTCTTGTGTTCTATGTGACTGTTGACAGATTGTCAGAGATACAGCAACAAAGTCAACTGCAACTAGTCGTCACAAAAACTTTACCAGTCAAAGTCATCTGCAACTAGTCCTCACAAAAACTTTACCAGTCAAAGTCATCTGCAACTAGTCGCCAAAGGTGCTACACCACCCCCAGATCATCTATTGACCACTACAGCAACACGTGTCTTGTCAACCACTCAAGGACTATCATAAACATTACAGACACAATGAATATTTCTTCTGTTGGACCACGTGACCATCTTGTCTGCATACAAGACTCAGTCACGCCATTAAAATTGTGATTGAATTATGGGAAGGAAGTGTATTATGGGTGAATTATGGGAAGGAAGTGTATTATGAGTGAGATATGGGAAAGGATGTGTATTATGGGTGAACTAATGGGAAGAAAGTGTATATCTGTGAACTATGGGAAGGAAGTGTATTATGCGTGAGCTATGGGAAGGAAGTGTATTATGAGTGAATTATGGGAAGGACGTGTACTATGAGTGAGCTATGGGAAAGGATGTGTATTATGAGTAAACTATGGGAAGAAAGTGTATTATCTGTGAACTATGGGAAGGAAGTGTATTTTGCGTGAACTATGGGAAGGAAGTGTATTATGAGTTAACTACTTTATTTTAGTCAACTTTATTTTATCAGGGCAATTTAACTATACTACGTCTTTAACATAGCTTACCAATTTTATGTAATTTTTAATGCAATATAAACTGCATTTAGCATGATAATTTTAATAATCGCATCTTATGTATTAGTAGTATAGAATGGCGGATTCAGGTATTAATGACCTCCACCACCAGTGGTGGTGACCTTTGACCTACTTTCCGGTGGTGGATGACGTCACTTCCGGTTCCGACCAATATGGCGTACTTCCGGTTCAAGATGGCGTCGCTTCCGTTTCCGGTCAAGATGGCGTTCTTCCGGTCAAGATGGCGCCACTTCCGGTTCAAGATGGCGCCACTTCCGGTTCCGGTTCAAGATGGCGCCACTTCTGGTTCCGGTCAAGATGGCGCCACTTCCGGTTCCGGTCCAAGATGGCATGGTTCCGGTGGGATGGTGCCAAGATGGCGACCCGGACACGTGGTTGGACAAGATGGCGACCGGCAGGTCAGGTGATGTTGGTAAGGGGCAACAATCGTGTAATTGATAAGTATTTAAACTATTTTTTGTTATTTCCCTTTATTTGGTATTTTGAAATTATATTTTGAGGGGAAATAAGCATGTAAATTGAGTTTAAAAACATAATTTTTTTATTTTATTTTGAGGGGAAATAAGAGTGTAATGAATTAAGTATTTATAAAGTTATTTCCCTTTTGTTTTTGAATTTTTTGTTGGAGTGGTTCTCAATGTATAATAATACTACAATGTAACTAATTACAACGACAACACAAGGTAAAACAAAACAAGTATCGTACAATTTTCAGCATTTATTTTATAACACAAAAAATTATCTGTTTTTAAAAGAACATTTATGCCTCATCTACGTCCGTATCAGTATTGAATAAAACATTGTAATCAAATTCATCAGCGTTTTCAACCTCTGGTGTTGTTGAGTCCGGTTCTGGGGCCCTCACCAGTTGCTGTTGTTTCTCTCTAGTTAAAATATCTACACGAAAACAGAGAACCCTCCACCAGACCTCGGCGTAGTTTGTATATAATAGTTCTTCCTCAGTGAGGACCTGTTGCATTACAGACCGGAGTTGGTCGTCGACCAACTCCTCAAATGTTGTATTCCTTCCAGTTGTGCTGGTTACCCAGCGGTCTAACAATGCGTTGTAAATTGGTTTTAGTGTAACAAGGTGCATTCTAGATAGAAAGAAAATATATTCGTTTTACAAACTGTTTAAAATAGAAGTAAACAAATACAAAGACAATACATCTAATGATGGATCCTACGTGGAAACATCCCTTTACTTCTCTTACGAAAGACAAGTTGTGTATATCCCTAAATAAGAATGTATTTTTTAAATTTATTTTAAAGGGTATTATATTTGTTGAATGGTAGTATTTAAGGGTTCTCAAGATGTTTTTTAATTTATTTTAAATAGTATTTTATTTGTTGAATGGTAGTATTTAAGGGTTCTAATTACGCGTTTCATGTTGTTAGCCGATGTATTTTATTGGAGGGGGTACCCCAGTTGGATAGGTGTTGTTGGTGGCTAATTTAATTATAATAACATAGTGGGGGAAGACGGTGGTATAGACTACAATCAGGAATGCTTTAGTATATAGTATAATTAATTAGACAAAATGAGGAGGAGTGGACAAAAATAGTGGTTGTTGACTGTTGGTGGAATGTTAGTATAGGTGTGGTTGTGGTATAAATTATGTACAGGAAGTCACCAAATGGAATTAGAATGCTTTGGTTTAGGTTGAAATAAATAATACAAACGAGGAGAGGGGTGTGGGTATTGTAGATATTGGTGGTGAATTTAAGGTTGTTTTCTTTGTAAATTTGAATATTTTTTAGTAGTTTTATAGGATTTTTAAAAGTAAATTAACGGTTCTCAACTTAGTGTGGGTTCTATGTTATGAAAAGGTCTTTTTTGTTCGTAGTGCTTCTTAATTCTATGGTTTCAACCAAGTTTATTTGACAACATTAACACTTCTCATTTTAGTATCATATATAATTTCTAAGTTGACGCCTGTTTTCTTTATGTAGTTTCTTAATTAGAGGTTCTCATCCATTGAGGAGGAGGAGAGGGATAGTTTTTTAAGTTTAAGGGTGTTTTCTTTGTTCGTTTCAGTAGTTTTAATAGATTCATATTATTATTATTATTTTTTTTTAATTTTTTTTTCCTTAATTAGAGGTTCTCACCTATAGTTTTCTAAGTTTAAGGATGTTTTCTTTGTTCATTTTAGTAGTTTTAACAGATTCATATTATTTCTTAAATTAAAGTAGTACATCGTATCTTTTTCTCGGGAATATTTTCTAAGTTTAATGGTGTTTCCTTTCTTCCTTTTAGTAATTTTAATAGCTTCATAGTATTTTTTAAAACAACGTAGTGGAGCTCATCTTAGTGTAGATGTAAGTCAAGAGGTCTTTTATGTTTCTTTTCTTAACTAGATGTGATCAGCCGGTGAGCCCATTCCTTGTTGGAGGAAAAGGTCCAACAGAAAAGTTTCAAAACCTTAAGTCTTAATCTTAATAATTTTACAGAATTTTAAATAAAAATATAAGTATAAGGTTAAATTATCTGATATATTATAATTTGTATATAATGCGAAATAGAATGTCCTTGTGAGAGTGAATTTAATTTAATATGTTAATGGATCCGTGACTATGAATATACGTTTTTAGTTCACTCGTTCGTTCGTCCGTGAATTTTATAATTTCATAATATTTACTACTAATACTAATGATGTAATTATAATTAAAGTCATGATCTTAGTGTTAGTTTATTACTATTAAATACTAAGGCATATATATTTTATATGAACCAAGGAAAACAATTTATATTAAATATAAGTTTGCTAGGACTAGTACCAGTATTTGCATAATGACACTCTATACGGCTCCTACTATCCAAAGACCGCTTACCCTCATTTTAAAAATGCATAGGTTTATTTATTCAACAATTTTCAATTAAAATATAAATATAATGTTAAATTATGTGATATATTATATTATGCGAAATGGAACGGCCTCGTGAGTATGATCGATGTAAATTGAATGAATCAGTGACTCTGCTCTCACCGAGGCTTTAAATAGTTCTAGTTCATTTGACATTTGCTCGTTCGTCCTCGAACTTTATTGTTTCATACTATTTACTAGTAATTCTAATGCTGTAGTTATAATTAAAGTCATAATTTTAGTGTAAGTTTATTACTAATAAATACCAAGACATGTATTTTTATAAGGACCAAGGAAAACAATCAATATTAAAATAAATATATTTGTTAATAATTGACTACTATTACTATTACGCTAGGACTAGTTTACCATAGTTACGACTATCGATCGACCGCTTACACTCAACTTGAAAATTTGTAGGCTTATTTATTTAAGTTTTAAGTCTTCGGCATTTTAATAATTAATTCAGCTGCAAAACTAAGTGTAAAGAAATATTTTTTGCACAAAAAATGGCACCTAGAATATCGTTTTTAGTGAGATCATTGTTGTAATGGATGTTTCAGAAAAGCTTGACCTGAATCTAAAAATAGCCCAATGACCGAATGAGTTATGACGTTTTCTGGTCTTAGAAATGACTAACCCTACAGAATATTGTTCATCCTATTAGTACTAATAAAAGATAAAAGTAAAGTATTCAAAGAGTCTGTGTTCTTTTCATTTACTGTCATCTTTATATGTCTGTATGTCAAATGAGCTATATATGCTGTATGTCTATATGTCAACACTCACTTGGGATCTGGCAAGAGACTTTGGTGTAAACACAAAGATATCTTTTCAAAGATTGTAGAATAGAGAACTCAACAACTTTAGCAACTGACATTTATAGTAAAAATTCTGCATGAAACCAAGACTTTATGCCCCGGGCTCGTGACCAGTGTCCAGAAGTTGGTATTTAATCCGGCAGGATTAACGAAGAAAATTTTGAACAGGTAACCACGACATTATGCCCCAGGGCTCGTGACCAGAGTCCAGAGAAATTTAATTTTTAAGCCGTTTTTAAGTGTTGACCTGGCCTCAGCCCTGGTTTTTTAAATAACTTTGTTAATGTTAATTATGCGCTGGCGTGGTCTGTACCGAACTAAATTATATTTTTTAATCCAAACGAATTAGCAAGGAAATTTTGTTACTAGATAACCAAAACGTCATGCCCTTAGGGTGTGACCAATGTCCAGCTTTATTAATCTGGAATATTAACGGGTTTTTTGTGACCGGTCGTGTCGTGTATATTCAACTACAAAAGGTGGTTGGTTTAAAAGTTAAAATTATTGAATTCTCTACACTCAAACATTTGAGCAACGTATTTCTTTTATAATACTAAAGACTCTTACCAACGGCAACTTAAAGTGGTGGTCAGGCGATGTCATAAACACCTGATAGCAAAGTCCAAAAAATGTGTCCCTAATAATTTTTCGTTCAGTTATCTTGATTATGTTTGACCGCCAGGTAAACTATAGCTACGCTGCCGCGTGTACCGCGGCTCTCATAGGCGTCTCTTAACTTAGAATGACATGATGATAAAAAAAAAGGTCAAAATAAATCATATCAACATTAAAGTATTTTGTGTCTTAAAAGTTTGAATCCATAGGACTAATAACGGGAACATACATAATACCAATTTTTGGTGTCACATCATGCTATGATATTACCAGATGTGGTCCGCACCCCCACAACTCGCTAGTAACACCTCTGATGAGAAACCGGTACAATAAACCAAAACATTAGCCCCATCGTTCCCCATCTTTCCATACAAGGGTCGCCTTAAAAACAATTTTTATTTGAGTAATGTAAGCTTTGAGTGTTAGAGTTATGTTTTACAAACGTGAACCCATACTGTCATATGACAGGATTTATTAATTTTTTTATTTTTATTTTTTACATTAGGGCTCTAAGTTTTTCCCCTTTTTAGTCTCGTGTTGTTAATAGGTGTGATAGAAAGTCCTCGGTAAAGACTTATTTTACCAACCCTTGGATGAAGTTGGTCTGTTTGAGAAAACTTTAGAATCTATTTTATGTAAGGGGTGGTAGTCACTAACATGACCTGTAAGGATGTATGCTATGTACAGAAAAGGACAGTAAGGTTGGTAGGCGATAGGGGTGTGGGGTTAGGGGATGATAGTATAATGGTGTGTGGAAGAAGCACTTATGTTGTCGTCAACGGAGAACAAATGTATACCGTTGGAGTAATGGTAACAGACTCGGAGGTTACCGTTCGTGTTTGTAAAAGAGAGAGTAAAGGAAACGGTATTGTCTCGGTCACGAACTAAGTAGGAGGGGAGATCAAAGATATGCTGCTCGAGTAATACTAAACTTGTAGAAAGACAGACGCTCGTGATAAAGAAAAGGGGTGGTCATGTTTTCTTTTGAGTGAGGGTTATCAATTATTTTTTTCCTAGAGCAACATTTAACAACATCATTACTTCATCTTTTTTCCGTCGTTTGTTTGTGGTTGTAACTCTATTTCTTTTTTGATGAGGTCTTAGATTTCAAGATGTTTTTCTAATCATTTACAATTTTTCTTTTGTCTTGATAAACATTTTGTCGACATGTTGAGATATCTTTTTATTCTGAGGGTTTTCTTTTAGTTTCAAAAGCAATGTTTTGTGAAGATGAGACGTAACAGTTTGAATACCAGACATATGCGCACAGCTCAAGGAGACATAGTTCACACCATTTACAGGGTCGAGATGTGGTGAGCACAGCCTTACCGGGGCTGGGAGAATCATGTCAATCAAAGCCATCAATCAACTAGGGATGACGAGGAACTTGTCATGTTTCTCAGTTTTGACATAACGTACTTTAACGATGGTTATAAGACATTAACGTGAGATGATAATAAGTCTGAGGACACACCTCAACTTAGAGAAATTGTGACTTGACTACCCCTCTGGATGGGTCACTAACTTGTAACAAGGGTTGACTAAAAACAACACCAACCCCATTTACCTTCTCTTCCACTTTAGATTCAGATATAACCTACATCTTTTTCTTTTCATGCGAAACTTAAACTTGAAATTCCATTTTCCGAAACACGTTAACCATCAAACATGTCCACACTTAACTTCCCCTCTGTACCAAACCTCTTCTCATCTTGTAACACTCCTGGCTGATAATTCAAAACATCCCTCCTTACGCTGACTCCTCGCCCTTCTCTTCTTTTTCCCCTCCCTGATATTAATTCACAACATCCATCCTCATGTTGTCTCCTAACCCTTCTCGTCTCTGTTATTAATGTACAACATCCCTCCTCACATTGAGTCCTAACATTCTCGTGTTGTTACAATCCCCACTAAAATTTTTACAAACTCCTTACTCTGACTCTTAACCCTCCTCATCTATTTTCCCTTCCTGCTATTAATTCACAACCTCCCTCTTCACGGTGCCTCCAAACCCGTCTAGTGTTGTTACACTCAACCTCCCTCTTCATGTTGACTCCTAACACGTCTCGTGTTGTTACACTCACTGTTAATAATTTACAAACTCCCTCTTCATGTTGACTCCTAACACGTCTCGTGTTGTTACACTCACTGTTAATAATTTACAAACTCCCTCTTCATGTTGACTCCTAACACGTCTCGTGTTGTTACACTCACTGTTAATAATTTACAAACTCCCTCTTCATGTTGACTCCTAACACGTCTCGTGTTGTTACA
Source organism: Ampullaceana balthica (assembly GCA_944989445.1). Classification (NCBI taxonomy): domain Eukaryota; kingdom Metazoa; phylum Mollusca; class Gastropoda; family Lymnaeidae; genus Ampullaceana; species Ampullaceana balthica. Next base: position 173,221 of record CALYLW010001448.1, read on the forward strand.
CTCACTGTTAATAATTTACAAACTCCCTCTTCATGTTGACTCCTAACACGTCTCGTGTTGTTACACTCACTGTTAATAATTTACAACATCCCTCCTGAACTTGACTACAAGTCTTCACAACAAATTTCCTTCATACTTTTAACAAACATCCTTATTCGTATCTACTTATCTCACTTCATCGCTTGCTTTCTAAAAATTTCACCTAGCCCTTATGTTTTTACTTCATCTGTTTTAAACAGATTGAACTTACCAAGGTTAAACATACCAGTAACAATACCCTTATCTGTTTGCTTCAGTCGTTGAAACTCACCCTATGTCATTAATTAAAACCCGCCCCACACCTTTCCACTTCCCTATTGCTATTGATTTCCCTCATTCCACTATCAAGTTAAACAGCTGCCATATCAGTACAGCCTCTCCGTTAACTTTCTAAATTTCCTTACCTCGCTTTTACCACACATACCATTTATTTACAATTTCAATAAAAAACCCTTTACCAAAACAAAAGGTCATAACTATGCCTCCTTGTAAGCCTGATTCCTTACCCAGACATCACCCAACTACTGTTTTCTCTCTGTCTCTCCCAACTACAAAGTGATCCCCTACCTAATCATCACACTTTGTTTTCTTCCTATCTTTTATCACAACGCTTGCCCTAGTCAAACTAACAGATCACTCTACTACTGTTTTCTCTGTCTCTCCCAACTACATAGTGCTCCCTACCTAAACATCACGTTTTGTTTTCTTCGTCTCTTATATCAGAACACTTGCCTTATTCAAACTATCATCACATCCTACTACTGTTTTCACCCTCTACATCTCTGCTAGATATTTTATACCTACATTTCACACAAGTTACTTCCCACCTTGCATCATATCCTACTACAACCTCCATTTAGCTTTCACCGTAGGTCGTACTCCGTAACACCTAAATTTTCTAGACATCTTTATTTCTCTATTAGAATTAACCCAACCACTCATCTTCAAATAAATTCACCCACCACAACTTTGACTTCTTTACATCTAACTTATTTGCTCTTTAACTTTTCCCTACCCCAGTAAAACCCATTCCCTTTAAGGAAATTTATTGTTGACAATACTCTAACTTTTCCCCCACCGTTGTTTTTAGTCAACCCTTGTTACAAGTTAGTGACCCATCCAGAGGGGTAGTCAAGTCACAATTTCTCTAAGTTGAGGTGTGTCCTCAGACTTATTATCATCTCACGTTAATGTCTTATAACCATCGTTAAAGTACGTTATGTCAAAACTGAGAAACATGACAAGTTCCTCGTCATCCCTAGTTGATTGATGGCTTTGATTGACATGATTCTCCCAGCCCCGGTAAGGCTGTGCTCACCACATCTCGACCCTGTAAATGGTGTGAACTATGTCTCCTTGAGCTGTGCGCATATGTCTGGTATTCAAACTGTTACGTCTCATCTTCACAAAACATTGCTTTTGAAACTAAAAGAAAACCCTCAGAATAAAAAGATATCTCAACATGTCGACAAAATGTTTATCAAGACAAAAGAAAAATTGTAAATGATTAGAAAAACATCTTGAAATCTAAGACCTCATCAAAAAAGAAATAGAGTTACAACCACAAACAAACGACGGAAAAAAGATGAAGTAATGATGTTGTTAAATGTTGCTCTAGGAAAAAAATAATTGATAACCCTCACTCAAAAGAAAACATGACCACCCCTTTTCTTTATCACGAGCGTCTGTCTTTCTACAAGTTTAGTATTACTCGAGCAGCATATCTTTGATCTCCCCTCCTACTTAGTTCGTGACCGAGACAATACCGTTTCCTTTACTCTCTCTTTTACAAACACGAACGGTAACCTCCGAGTCTGTTACCATTACTCCAACGGTATACATTTGTTCTCCGTTGACGACAACATAAGTGCTTCTTCCACACACCATTATACTATCATCCCCTAACCCCACACCCCTATCGCCTACCAACCTTACTGTCCTTTTCTGTACATAGCATACATCCTTACAGGTCATGTTAGTGACTACCACCCCTTACATAAAATAGATTCTAAAGTTTTCTCAAACAGACCAACTTCATCCAAGGGTTGGTAAAATAAGTCTTTACCGAGGACTTTCTATCACACCTATTAACAACACGAGACTAAAAAGGGGAAAAACTTAGAGCCCTAATGTAAAAAATAAAAATAAAAAAATTAATAAATCCTGTCATATGACAGTATGGGTTCACGTTTGTAAAACATAACTCTAACACTCAAAGCTTACATTACTCAAATAAAAATTGTTTTTAAGGCGACCCTTGTATGGAAAGATGGGGAACGATGGGGCTAATGTTTTGGTTTATTGTACCGGTTTCTCATCAGAGGTGTTACTAGCGAGTTGTGGGGGTGCGGACCACATCTGGTAATATCATAGCATGATGTGACACCAAAAATTGGTATTATGTATGTTCCCGTTATTAGTCCTATGGATTCAAACTTTTAAGACACAAAATACTTTAATGTTGATATGATTTATTTTGACCTTTTTTTTTATCATCATGTCATTCTAAGTTAAGAGACGCCTATGAGAGCCGCGGTACACGCGGCAGCGTAGCTATAGTTTACCTGGCGGTCAAACATAATCAAGATAACTGAACGAAAAATTATTAGGGACACATTTTTGGACTTTGCTATCAGGTGTTTATGACATCGCCTGACCACCACTTTAAGTTGCCGTTGGTAAGAGTCTTTAGTATTATAAAAGAAATACGTTGCTCAAATGTTTGAGTGTAGAGAATTCAATAATTTTAACTTTTAAACCAACCACCTTTTGTAGTTGAATATACACGACACGACCGGTCACAAAAAACCCGTTAATATTCCAGATTAATAAAGCTGGACATTGGTCACACCCTAAGGGCATGACGTTTTGGTTATCTAGTAACAAAATTTCCTTGCTAATTCGTTTGGATTAAAAAATATAATTTAGTTCGGTACAGACCACGCCAGCGCATAATTAACATTAACAAAGTTATTAAAAAAACCAGGGCTGAGGCCAGGTCAACACTTAAAAACGGCTTAAAAATTAAATTTCTCTGGACTCTGGTCACGAGCCCTGGGGCATAATGTCGTGGTTACCTGTTCAAAATTTTCTTCGTTAATCCTGCCGGATTAAATACCAACTTCTGGACACTGGTCACGAGCCCGGGGCATAAAGTCTTGGTTTCATGCAGAATTTTTACTATAAATGTCAGTTGCTAAAGTTGTTGAGTTCTCTATTCTACAATCTTTGAAAAGATATCTTTGTGTTTACACCAAAGTCTCTTGCCAGATCCCAAGTGAGTGTTGACATATAGACATACAGCATATATAGCTCATTTGACATACAGACATATAAAGATGACAGTAAATGAAAAGAACACAGACTCTTTGAATACTTTACTTTTATCTTTTATTAGTACTAATAGGATGAACAATATTCTGTAGGGTTAGTCATTTCTAAGACCAGAAAACGTCATAACTCATTCGGTCATTGGGCTATTTTTAGATTCAGGTCAAGCTTTTCTGAAACATCCATTACAACAATGATCTCACTAAAAACGATATTCTAGGTGCCATTTTTTGTGCAAAAAATATTTCTTTACACTTAGTTTTGCAGCTGAATTAATTATTAAAATGCCGAAGACTTAAAACTTAAATAAATAAGCCTACAAATTTTCAAGTTGAGTGTAAGCGGTCGATCGATAGTCGTAACTATGGTAAACTAGTCCTAGCGTAATAGTAATAGTAGTCAATTATTAACAAATATATTTATTTTAATATTGATTGTTTTCCTTGGTCCTTATAAAAATACATGTCTTGGTATTTATTAGTAATAAACTTACACTAAAATTATGACTTTAATTATAACTACAGCATTAGAATTACTAGTAAATAGTATGAAACAATAAAGTTCGAGGACGAACGAGCAAATGTCAAATGAACTAGAACTATTTAAAGCCTCGGTGAGAGCAGAGTCACTGATTCATTCAATTTACATCGATCATACTCACGAGGCCGTTCCATTTCGCATAATATAATATATCACATAATTTAACATTATATTGATATTTTAATTGAAAATTGTTGAATAAATAAACCTATGCATTTTTAAAATGAGGGTAAGCGGTCTTTGGATAGTAGGAGCCGTATAGAGTGTCATTATGCAAATACTGGTACTAGTCCTAGCAAACTTATATTTAATATAAATTGTTTTCCTTGGTTCATATAAAATATATATGCCTTAGTATTTATTAGTTAGAAACTAATACTAAGATCATGACTTTAATTATAATTACATCATTAGTATTGGTAGTAAATATTATGAAATTATAAAAATTCACGGACGAACGAACGAATGAACTAAAAACGTATATTCATAGTCACGGATCCATTAACATATTAAATTAAATTCACTCTCACAAGGACATTCTATTTCGCATTATATACAAATTATAATATATCAGATAATTTAACCTTATACTTATATTTTTATTTAAAATTCTGTAAAATTATTAAGATTAAGACTTAAGGTTTTGAAACTTTTCTGTTGGATCTTTTCCTCCAACAAGGAATTGGCTCACCGGCTGATCACATCTAGTTAAGAAAAGAAACATAAAAGACCTCTTGACTTACAGCTACACTAAGATGAGCTCCACTAAGTTGTTTTAAAAAATACTATGAGTCTATTAAAATTACTAAAAGGAAGAAAGGAAACACCATTAAACTTAGAAAATATTCCCGAGACAAAGATACGAAGTACTACTTTTATTTAACAAATACTATGAATGTATTAAAACTACTAAAATGAACAAAGAAAACATCCTTAAGCTTAAAAAATATTCCCGAGAAGAAAAAAGATACGAAGTACTACTTTAATTTAAGAAATACTATGAATCTATTAAAACTACTAAAACGAACAAAGAAAACACCCTTAAACTTAGAAAACTATCCCTCTCCTCCTCAATGGATGAGAACCTCTAATTAAGAAAATACACAAAGAAAACAGGCGTCAACTTAGAAATTATATATGTTACTAAAATGAGAAGTGATAAGACTGTCGAATAAACACTACGAACATAAAAAGACCTTTTCATAACATAGACCTCACACTAAGAGTTAAAAAGCTATAATTTAATATTAAAATCCTATAAAACTACTAAAAAATATTAAAATTTACAAAGAAAACAACCTTAAATTAACCACCAATATCTGCATTTTCCCCCAGCCACACCCCTCTCCTCGTTTGTTTTATTTATTTTAACCTAAATCAAAGCATTCTAATTCCACTTCGTGACTTCCTGTACATAATTTATACCACCACCACATCTATACTAACATCCCACCAACAGTCAACACCCGCCATTTTTTGTCAACTCCTCCTCATTTTGTCTAATTAATTATAATATATACTAAAGCATTCCTGATTGTAGCCTATACCACCGTCATCCCCACACTATGTTATTATAATTAAATTAGCCACCAACAACACCTATCCAACTGGGATACCCCCTCCAATAAAATACATCGCCTAACAACATGAAACGCTACATATGTGATATTTGTTCTGTTTCCTTTTCCTATCATTCAGCTTTAAAACTTCATGAAAGAAAACATAATGGAGAAAAAACCCTACGGTTGTGATAAATGTTCTGAAGCATTTGCTAAAAATTCACAGTTAAAGAGACACATAATACAGCACACAAGTGAGGAATCTTACAAATGTGACATATGTTCTGCTGTATTTGCTTTTTATTCAAATTTAAAATGTCACCAAAGACAACACATAGGACAGAGATCATATGTATGTGACATTTGTTTTTTATCTTTTACTCAAAAATCACATTTAACTGTACATAGAGGACATCACATCATTGAAAACCCCTACAAATTTGACATCTGTTCAGCTTCATTTCACTACAGAACCAGTTTAACACTACATAAAGAAACTCACCCTAGAGACAATTCCTACATATGTGATACCTGTTCTGCTGTGTTTGCTCATAGTTCATATTTGAAAAGACCTCTAAGGGTGCCTACATGAGAGTTGAAATTAAATGTATGTCTTTGTACATATATATATATATTTGTACATAAATGAATTGTACATACTTTATATGTTTTATACTTATAATAACTGTAGATAATTTATATGAATTGAACTTTAATTAACATGCTATTGTAAATATATGTTAAGACTTAACGACTTACCTTATAATTGTTTGAAACAGCCAAATTTTATAATTAATAAATGCTGAAAATTGTACGATACTTGTTTTGTTTTACCTTGTGTTGTCGTTGTAATTAGTTACATTGTAGTATTATTATACATTGAGAACCACTCCATAAAAACTTCAAAATCAAAAGGGAAATAACTTTATAAATACTTAATTCATTACACTCTTATTTTCCCATCAAAAATAAAATTAAAAAAATTATGTTTTTAAACTCAATTTACACGATTATTTCCCCTCAAAATATAATTTCAAAATACCAAATAAAGGGAAATAACAAAAAATAGTTTAAATACTTATCAATTACACGATTGTTGCCCCTTGCCAACATCACATGACCTGCCGGTTGCCATCTTGTCCAGCCACGTGTCCGGGTCGCCATCTTGGTACAAACCACCGGAACCATGCCACATTGGACCGGAACCGGAAGTGGCGCCATCTTGAACCGGAACCGGAAGTGGCGCCATCTTGAACCGGAACCGGAAGTGGCGCCATCTTTAACCGGAACCGGAAGTGGCGCCATCTTGAACCGGAAGTGGCGCCATCTTGACCGGAAGAACACCATCTTGACCGGAAACGGAAGCGACGCCATCTTGAACCGGAAGTACACCATATTGGTCGGAACCGGAAGTGACGTCATCCACCACCGGAAAGTAGGTCAAAGGTCACCACCACTGGTGGTGGAGGTCAATGATACCTGAATCCGCCATTCT